>JAUEJL010059202.1:0-18631 GCA_032274825.1 Drosophyllum lusitanicum | reverse complement strand
CCCCCCCCCCCCCCCCCCCCCCCAGGAGCCATGTGTTGAGTCTTCGGCCATTTGGCTTGGTCAGGAGGTCTCCTTGTTGAGGAACCTTGCTGAGTATTCTAACCTCCCTTTCCACCATTAATACAATCTTCTCATCTCCTCAATCCTCTGTTAATTAGTTCTGTGATTTGTCATTTTATCTATCAACTTTTGGTTCTATTGTTGGGAAAAGACGGTGCAAAACGAGCAATCCCAGGTCAATACAACTCCAGGCTCGCGTTGAAGCTCTGGAAGAGAAGACCAATTCTATTACAGTTCAGCTGAAGGAATTAATGACTGTAGTCTTAATGAAGGAAGTTCTTCATGACCTTCCAAATACAATGGCGAAGATGGTTAATGGGAGACAGTGATCTGCAGAGAAACGCCCCCAATTCGAATTCGAATTCGAAGAGGAGTCCCCATTCCATGCCCCAATTGTTGATGATGCCCCTGAATTTGAGAAGGTCCTCACCCCCGATCTCCATAAACTCATGAGGGAGAATCATTTCGATAAGGCACTGTTTTCTATGCCAAAGGTCAAGTTACCCATGTTTGATGGAGTAGACCCTCAAGGATGGATAACAAAGCCGGAGTTGTATTTCCAGGTACACCGTACCCCCAGTTCTCAGAAATTACAACAGGCTCATATGTGTATGGATGGAGCTTCACTTAACTGGTTCACCAATTTGTTTAATCAAACAACCACGAACCGGCTGGGATGAATTTAGAACTATACTTGATTTAGCCGAACCAAATTCAGAAATGCCCATGAAGCTCTCGGTTCTTTGTTCGACGAACCGGCTGGGATGAATTTAGAACTATACTTGATTGCCTCTTCTGGAATAAACCTTCATATTCGGTTGGGTATTGGGCTGGTTAGTGGACTGAATGCTATAAATATCCAGCACTTACTTTTTTATTGTATGACGTGCTTATAGTTCCAGTTTTGTAACAATTATGATGCTCGAACCCTCTTTTAGGTTGGAGATTTTGGACTGTCAAGGATCAAACGCAACACTCTAGTTTCAGGTGGTGTCAGAGGAACGCTCCCATGGATGGCACCAGAATTGTTAAATGGTAGCACCACCAAAGTTTCTGAAAAGGTAAGAGTATCTGAATATCTTATATTATCATATGCCATGCAAAAACATAGCTAAACCAAGCTATTGGTTTATTCAAATGAACTTTGATTTGGAATATTAACAGGTTGACGTGTTCTCTTTTGGCATTACAATGTGGGAGATTCTAACCGGGGAAGAACCTTATGCAAACATGCATTGTGGGGCAATCATTGGTAACTTATTTTCCTTTATTTGATAACTAGTTTTTGGAACTTATGGAGATGTGTGGAAATTAGTCCGTGAACAGTACTTTGAGAGATGAGCAGGTTAGGTAGAGTATGATCTCACAAATGATTCCTTGATCTAAAATCTAACTATATATTGGAATTTGTGAAAATGCGCCTTTGGGAACATCCGATTAAATTGGAGTTTGTTTAGGCAACTAACCACTATAAGTGGAGTGCCTATGGAAACTGCTCAAAGACATGGTTATTGAAGTCTTCACCTTAGACAATGGTAGTGATGAAATTAGGGGTATTTAAATGTGCATTTACAAAGTATATTGTGACTAGAAGTCAGAATTTCAACTCAGTTATAAGAGTGAATTTGGGTTTTTTTTTAAAATTTTTTATTTTAATCTATAGTATGGGTCAAATAAGAAATTTATTTTAATAAGGAAGAGGTCAAATGGGCCGAGAGTCCTTGGTCCTCATGACTGGTACTTTTAATGCATATGACCTCACAAACTGCTTTGCTAAAAAGTTAGACGTTTATTGTAGTAATGTAGTTTTTAGATGATCAATTTAACATACTAATTATTTATAAGAAAAATTAAAAATCTTGGACAAAAAGGTGTTTGCAGCCCAACACAACGGATCCATTTTGACTCGGTACAAAATTAGAATTGTAACTTTCAAGAATTGGAATCATAAGAAGATAATGGGGAAATGAACCATGATGTTAACATCACCTAACTTGGGTGATGTTTCTCTCACCAACCATTCATATGAATAAACATTGAAATGACTTAACTACCCCTCATTTAAATGGTTTGTGAGAGCAACATCACCTAACTCACGTGATGTTAACATCATGGATCATTTTTGATTTTTCCCTAAGATAATTAGGTGCAAAGTGATTAATGCTAGGGACAGCCGGATAATTTTATATCTACCTCGAGATTCCAATTTTGCTGCCACAGTTCCTTACATGCTCTAAAATTTTTTATCTCTGCCCTAAACATAATGGGGACCGAAGAAATATGTTAAAAACATAAACATAATTGTTAAAAACATCAAATTCCGCCGTATAGTCGACAATCGTGTGAAAAAATGGAAGAGAGACTATTGATTTCATAGTCGTGATAAATAGCGGAAGCGAGGAAATGGATAAGGTTAAACAATAAAGTTGCGTGTGTGTCGTATGCCTTTGAAAAATTCAAAAAAAATATTTTGACTTAGGTTGACCGAGTAGGCCGAGTACACCCGAGTAGGTCCGAGTAATGCCGAGTAGGACCGAGTTTTGACCGGCTTTGACCGCATCCGAGTAATGTGGCCGAGTAGCTCCGACTCGCCTAGGTAGGTGGCCGATTTCCGAGTACTCCCCGAGTACTCGGCCGCCTAGGCCGAGTTTTACAACACTGAAAAAATGACCGTCGATTAACAGTCAAAATTGGATTGTTTGCACTATCTCGCTTCCGTGTGAGGCCTCGAATTTCATCCATTTTCAACGACTACACTTAGTGGAGAGGTGGTGTTCCAGTTGCACTATATAGACTCTGTTTTAGTGTGCGGGAAGTACTCTGTTTACTGTAATAACCAATAAGTTGCTAATGGCCAAAAAAGGTGAATGATGGTGTCATTGGCTAAAATATCATGCCACTTATCCTACTTTGTTCATTGAAAGCATATCAAATGAAAGTAATACGCACATTTGAACTGTTGGCATATGTTCCATAGACCTTTTGCTATTGAACTAGGGAAATGGTGAAAAACATGTCTTTAAGCTCCGGATGGAAACATATGGATTCTGGTTAGGATGAATTTGAGCAGAATTGCCGGAGGAATAACACTAGATGAATTTGGTTATCTCTAAGAGATCTCAGGTAGTTTATATCTTTTAGGAGGGGGATTTGACAAGTGGAGTGGGAAGTCCGATGAAAAAGGTAATTTCTTGGTGAATCTATAAGTGCATGCACTTACTTTAAAAGGCATACTTAGATGAGAATTTGAAAGGAAATGCATCATCTTAGAACTCTTTTGTCCCCTTAAAAAGTGAATATGTGCGTATGGTGATTAAGTATTAATAGATTGACAACAAAATAAAATTTCATTGGCGAGAGGAGTTCATAACATCACCCTGACTTAAGGCTTGTGCAATTTAGAACTAAAAGATATTGATTATTGCTTCCTTATTAGTCTTTGGCGCAAAATCTATGCTTGGTGAAACATCCATAGACCCTCTTTATATATTAGAAACCCTTTCCTGGGAAATAATATCGCTTTTGACTCCAAACCTTGGTTAAGATTTTTTCAAACAATGTGTTATGTTTCTTGTCGGATAAGTTGGAAGTCAATAAATCAAGTTCTATTCGCATTCTTTACATAAACTTCAAGAATAACCGAATAATTCATATCGTTTTTCTTGCACTATTCTTAGAAAACTCGAGAACATCACGTTAAAGAATTTTAAAAACTAATTTATTTTAAAATAATAAAGTAACACTTTTTTTTTTGTCTTTCGAATGAAGTAGAGATAAAATTATAGCCAAACATCAATGGATGGATTAAATTAATCACAAAAATTAATATATAATTTATATATGTCGACAAAGAAATTACAAAAATATCCGAGTCAAACCGACCATTATAGTATTCGCTAATCGCTACCATTTCTTCCTTTTTGCTTAATGTATCTATTTATTATTTTTATATTTTTTTAAATATCTAATATAATAATAAGTTTAAAAGGTAGCATAGGGGTTTCAAAAACCGATTTATTTTTCTATTACCTACGCAACGGTTAAGCTAACCATCTTGGTGTGGTGGCACACTCGTTGTTTTTCACGCTTGCTGCCGCCCTTCAGGCTTCATCCACCGTACTCCGTCCATCCCATAAGCCTAAAACATATCAACTCCAGCAACTCTGTTTATTTCCTTCATTCTGTTTTATTGCCGACGAATAAGGTATAGTGAACTCTTGATCTTTTCTATTTCAAGATTCTGATTTTTTGGGAACCCAAAACTCTTGCTCATGATACCAATAAACCCTGTATCATTTTGAGTTTTTCGTAAATGTTGAACATGATTTTAGGGATTTCTTGGAGTATTATTGGTAATCAGATGGATTTTGAACCTTAGTATGAGGGTTTTCTTGTGATTTGATTGATGGGTATGATGTCATCTTTCGAGATTATGCAATTCAGTTTTATTTTATATGTTTCTTCCTGTGCTTATTGTATGTATATTTGTCGTCTTACAAATGCAATCGAAGATTGAATAGGTTGTGTAAAGAACTAATTGTGGTTCTTGGTTTAGTTTAAGGAACAAAACCTGATATTTGGTTAGTATTCGTAATCCAGTATACGGGGGTGGTTTAATCTTCTAGGACTATGATCAAAACCCAATTAAATCTTGCTCAAGAAACCAACACAGAATTGATATTTTCTGGGTATTGAACGCAATTCTTGTGATTTTGGTTTAATCTTTAAGGATCATTATTGCTTCTTTATTTATAACCAAATGGATTTGTACTTTAGTTTGAGCTTTTTCTTGTGATCTGGAAGATAGTTATGTTCTAGTATTTCGAGATTGTGCAGTTGATTGATGGATATGAAAAATAAAAAAAGAGTAGGAATAAGAATAAGAAAAAGAAAAAGAAAAAGAGAAGATTACAGGAATTTCAATCTGATTTTAGAAACAAGAATATGATATTCTGTTAGCGTTTGTCTGACAATTTGCGGCCTTATTAGACCATGCTTTAGTTTCACTGAGTGATTGACTATTTGAGGCATTGTTCTTGCTTTTCTGTGTGAACTAACCATCTTTCTTCCGCAAATGCAAGAAAAGGACACTTTAGATTGCAAGAATTAGCTGATTATAGCAACTTATGGAAACTGAGATGCAGAAAAAAAACACTGTTTCTTCATATTTAGCTCTCCATGAACACTCATTTTTTTGTACAATTAGAGGGCTTGTTGGATCAAGCTTCTTTTTCCATTGAGTGATTGATATTATAAAATGCTTGGCTTTTCATTGCAAACTAATTGTAAAATGCCAAATGAACACTTTAGTTTGCAAGAACTAGTGACTTTGGACAAACTGTGGATATATAGATGCAGAAAACCACTTTACTTGATAGTTTTGAAGTAAAGCCTTTCCAATCTTGCAAAGCGTTGTGTTTCTTACCATTATTATTGGTTTATCACTCATTATACAAGATATTGGAGTTCTGAGTTTTGAGATCAACTCCTATCTGGTTATCATTCTTTACCAACCATCGATCAAAACCCAAAAGCTCCAGGTATTTTGACAACATGTTAAATTGTACCTGTATTTGGTTGCAAATTCACTATGATATTTGTTAATATACTAAAAGAAACACCGCAGTATGCCATGATGTAGCACCTTCAACCGATTTAAATAGTTGATGTAAGTTGTGTCAAACATGTAAAATAGAAAAAGACTAGTAAAAAGGGAAACGGTCAAATGGGTTGGCAGTCGCCCAAAGTCCTTATTTTGTGTGCATAAAATCTCTTAAATTGTTTAGTCAGACTGTTAGATCATCATAGAAATAAGTAATAACTTTTTTTAATCATAATTAAGACATTACTTATTCATTAAAATATCGGAAACTGAACAAAAAAGACCCATCTAAACTCGAATATGTTGTTAATAGAAAACCTGTCTGATTAGCTTGCAATGAAGCAACTACAATGGTCAGAAAACCTCACTCTAGCATACTTGACAAAGCTCTTTTGACTTTTTAGCTATTTAATTGGGTAGCTTGTGATTGAATTGTAAGTTCGATGGTTAGATATCTCATCCACTAAAATTTAAAGTCAAAATCTTATGCCTTACTACTTGAATTGTAGGTAGCATTTGATCTTTAAGAAAGAAAATGGCTACTGTTTCGGATATCACTGTGTCTGCTGCCATCAATAGTTTATCTGCATTCTTATTTCTTGTCGCATTTGCGATCTTACGTCTTCAACCCATGAACGATCGGGTTTACTTTCCAAAATGGTATCTCAAAGGCATACGGGAAACTCCAAGCACTCTGGGACCTCTTGTAAAGAAATATGTCAATCTAGATTTTAGAATGTATTTAAGATTCTTAAATTGGGTGCCTGCTGCATTAAGAATGCCTGAACTTGAGCTTATAGATCATGCAGGCCTTGATTCTGCTGTGTACATTCGAATCTATCGACTCGGGTGAGTACTTATTTTGACCCGTTCAGCCTAAATGGATCGTATTGTACTTTTATTGCTAGTTTTTACTTACTATTGTTG
The DNA here is from genome assembly GCA_032274825.1 of Drosophyllum lusitanicum. NCBI lineage: Eukaryota > Viridiplantae > Streptophyta > Magnoliopsida > Caryophyllales > Drosophyllaceae > Drosophyllum > Drosophyllum lusitanicum. The sequence goes on along the minus strand of JAUEJL010059202.1, from coordinate 12,042 downwards.
ATAATTCTATGCAGCTTGAAAATATTTGTTCCAATTGCTTTACTTGCTTTTGGTGTGCTGTTACCTGTCAATTATACGGGTGGAAATTTCAAGATAATGAGCCTTAATATGAAAGATTTAACATTCGGCGAGATAGACAAGTTTTCAATATCCAATGTCCCACCTGCGTCAAAAAGGTGTGTAATTCTTGGTTCAAGGATTATCAAGTATATGACCCTTTAATTTATGTTTATATATTAACTTTTTGAGTATCACTATGTAGAGGTGTCAATTTTGATCCATTTGTTATGAATGAGTCGAGTTGGGTTATGTTATATCTATAACCAGTCAAGTGGGTCAAACAGGTCAAAAGTGGCTTAAAAGGTTATTTTAAATGCATAAAACATTTCTATCAAATTATTCGAATATTATATTATTAAAAATATAGAACAAAAGGTTTTTCGGGACAACCCCTTGTGACCCATGCGAAATTTTCCCCACACGTAAATAATGATAGATGTAATTTGAAAGAGGGGCTTGCTAGTGGTCGATGGATTTTTGTGTTTGATCATTTGAAACATTGTTGATATCTTTATCAGGTTAGTTGCGCATATATTAATGGCGTACGTCTTCACCTTTTGGACATGTTATATTCTTTATAAGGAATACAAAATTGTAACTGACATGAGGCTACAGTTTCTTGCTTCTGAAAAACGTCGTCCAGATCAATTTACTGTAAGCTTCAGGCGTTTATATAGTTTTCCCACAAAAAAAGTACTGTGTTTTAATTATTTCTATATCCTGTGTAGGTCCTTGTGAGAAACGTTCCTGCAGATCCTGATGAATCTGTTAGTGAACATGTTGAACATTTTTTCCGTGTTAATCACCCTGATCAATATCTTGTACACAAGGTTTGTTTCCTTCTTGAGGAACATGGATTACAGATTAGACTGATTCTATGCACTTCTGCAAGTGAAAGTTGCAAGATTTAGCAAAATACTTTTCGATTCATTTCAAGTTTGTTCACTGGACTTCAGAATTGATTATATTGGATAAATGTGACCAAAAAACATGTATCATGCTGACAAAACTATATGGTTCTTATAACAATTTTAGAGAGTCAGACAGTATATTATAATGGTTTTTTGAAAGTTGAATGATTTTTAAGGTTTTCGAAAGCTGGATGGTTTTACTAACTATTTTCTAAAACGAAGTGAAAGTGTTTTGCTATTCATTGTAACTAGCTCAATTATGAAACTTCTTATCTGGATTGGTATGTAGATTGAATGTCGATATCTATTTCTTCAATCTTAGGTGGTGTACAATGCGAATAAGCTTGCAAAAATGGTGGATCAGAAAAAGGATTTGCAAAATCGGCTAATTTACTACACCAATAAATATGAGAGAAACCCTAGGAAAAAGCCAACCACAAAGGTTTGTGTCTAAACATCATCCCTCTACCTCTAATTCTCCGTTCTTATTTTGTTTGTAACTTTTGAAGATTGTAATTTCATGTTTAGTTATGTGTATAGACAGGTTTTTGGGGTCTTTGGGGAAAGAAGGTCGATGCAATTGAGTATTATACAAAAGAAATTGAGAAGTTGACTGAAGATGTAAGTGAGCTTCATCATAGATTCCTCGATTTTTGCTTGCATCATAATTTGATTTGTCAAGTATATAATTGCGGTGACAATTTTGATCCATTATGTAACAATAGGTTGACCCGGGTTATATCATTTTTTTAACGGGTCAATTAAGTCAAACGACTTAAAAGTCATCCGAAGGGTACTGAAATGCTTACAAGCTCTATTTTTACTAGCATGACATCTGTATGTCATATTTAATATATGAATTTTTTATAAAACTAGAAAAAGGCGAACATGTGTTTGCGAGTTAAGCGAACCTGACTGGTCAATTATGACTTGTTTTAAGAATTTACCGGTTTTTGACCTGAATATGGTTTTGAATACCCATCTAACCCATATTATTCACTGATTTTTCCATAGAGTGATTTTGTAATGGAATCCAACCTGACAAAACTTGACGCGTACTGAAATGTAACCTGTTTTTACCTGTTACCCAACGTGTTTGACTGATTTATTTCATCACCTCTAAATATTTCACATCAATTCTTTTTGTAATCCAGGAATTAGCCGAACGAGAAAGGGTTATTGGTGACCCGAAAGCCGTTGTTCCAGCTGCTTTTGTTTCTTTCAGATCGCGATGGGGGGCAGCTGTTTGTGCTCAGACACAACAAACAAGGAACCCAACTCGTTGGCTCACCCAGTGGGCTCCTGAACCACGCGATGTGTACTGGAACAACCTAGCCATACCTTTTGTGGAACTTAACGTGCGAAAATTGATCATGGCTGGTGCCTACTTTGGTCTTATTTTCTGTTTCATGTTCCCTATTGCCATTGTTCAAGGATTAGCCAACATCGAATCAATAGAGAAAGTTCTTCCCTTTTTGGGACCCCTTATCCATAAGTAAGTGAAACCTTCATATATTCAAACTATCTTTACCAAATATCAAACCTTTTTTGTGATTCTTGAATTCTTGATCTTGTTGCAGAGAGTCCGTAAAGTCTTTCATTCAAGGGTTTCTTCCCGGAATTGTGTTGAAGATCTTTCTCCTTGTTCTTCCAATGATTCTGATGGAAATGTCTAAAATAGAAGGTTGTGTTGCAGTCTCTGCTTTGGAAGCAAGAGCGGCAGGAAAATATCATATTTTTTTGCTCGTCAACGTGTTTCTTGGAAGCATCATTACAGGAACCGCTCTTCAGCAACTTAAGGAGTTCTTGAATCAGTCGCCATCTGAGTATGTGGTTGCCCTTTTCACCGCTCTATATATATGGAATAATCACAATCAAATAATCAACTTTGACAAACCAGGTTGCAAGAGATGGTGTTTGAAATTATGATCAACTGAGAATCAAATAATCAGTTGTTTGAGTGTTTGGAAAAGTCTGGTTATTCAAGGATTTATATGTAAATGACCCTAAATAATCACATAACCAGAGTCACTTTTGTTGCAACTATACCCCAAATCATCATCCATATCTGATTATTTGACACCTAAATAATCCCATAAATCAAACTCCGTTTCTTTATACCCTAACACTAGAAACTTATAAATCTCCACTTGAAACCACAATAAACAGATGACTACTTCCAAAACGCAATGCGAAATCCCCCATAGTATGTACTAAAAAATATCAACCAAAAATTGACATTGTTTTCCCAACTTGATGCAGGATTCCAAAAACTGTGGGTGTGTCAATTCCCATGAAAGCTACGTTTTTTATCACATACATTATGGTTGATGGATGGGCTGGTATTGCTGCAGAAATCCTGAGACTGGTTCCATTGGTAATCTACCACTTGAAGAACGTTTTTTTGGTGAAAACCGAAAAGGACAGAGATGAGGCGATGGATCCTGGTTCATTAGCTTGGCCCATAACCGAGCCTCGTTTACAGTTATACTTCTTGCTTGGGCTTGTGTACTCTACTGTCACTCCTATACTCCTCCCATTCATTATCCTCTTCTTTGCTTTCGCCTATTTGGTTTTCCGCCATCAGGTAACATTAGAGGTTCCAACTTTGACCCACTAACGCATGAACCGGTTGATATGGGTTGTGTTTTATCTCAAACGGGTCAAATAAAAAACTAGCTAAAAGGGGAACGATTCTAATGGTTTAAAAGTCGCCCAAAGTCTATTATACAACCTCCAAATCGTTTTAATAAAGTCTTTAAGTTTATTTTAACCCAATAATTTAATCATAATAAGAAATTGAATTGGACAAAATGTGTTCCCGGGTTAACCCTATCTGACCCAAACTAAAAACTGACTGACCCGTTTCAAACCAAACCTGTCTTGACCGGTTACCCAACCTGCCCATTTCTTCATGTCTACTTGATGGAGTTAAAATGCGACTGACACTTGGTTTTTTTGTTTTTTGTTTATTTTATTTTATGGCGTTAGATCATCAATGTGTACCACCAAAAGTACGAGAGTGCGGCCTCATTTTGGCCAGATGTTCATCGGCGTATACTTATTGGTTTGATGATTTCACAATTTACATTGTTAGGACTGCTGAGCACAAAACAGGCAGCAAACTCAACCCCTTTCCTGCTTGTACTTCCTGTCTTAACTTTCTGGTTCCATCGGTTTTGCAAGAATCGTTTTGAATCTGCATTTCGAAAATTCCCATTACAGGTTAGAAATATTCAACTTGCCTAGGGTTGTTCATGGGACTGTAACCAGACTAGACAAGAAACGAACCAAAACCGAGAATAGACCGATCTAAAGCGGTCGGTTAGGTCTAACAATTTAGCTAAAATTTACACGGGTCTATGATTGTCCAAAATGAATTTCGAACGCATAAAACCACCTAAATCATTCTATTGAAGAAGGTAGACTATATCTACATGTAATAGTGTAGTTTCGACATTTTGATATATTTATAAAAAGCAAAAAAGACATGACAACGAAAGTTTTTTCAGGTCGGTCTAACTCTAACCCAATCATGTGGAGGGATTTTTTTTGACACATTACATGACCCGTCCACAAGGAAAGACAAAAGTACTCTGTATGATGTTAATGTTATGATGATAACATTGCTAAGTTTGATTACAGGATGCAATGATCAGAGATACCTTGGAAAGGGCAACAGAACCGCAACTGGATTTGAAAACATATCTAAAGGACGCCTACATACATCCGGTTTTCAGAGGAGGAGAACTTGAAGTAATGGATGTTGATGAAGAAGATGACTATCATTTAGTTGCTACAAAGCGGTCTTCCCGTAAGACGAGTCAAGTTGGAACTCGAGAGGGTAGTCCAGAAGATAGGACGGGTATTTTCGCTGTTTAAAGATCCAACATCTAAACGATTATTTATCTCATTCTTTGTACAAATAAGTCAACTTGTGAGTATTAAATGAGTTTAAGTTCCTTGATAAAGATTTGTGTTATAAATGAAAAGTAACCAAGATGGCCAAAAGGTACTGGTACACCCGAAGGGCTTCGGGTGGGTACCGGGTGCCTCGGCTTCGGTCGGGAACATCACTACGGACCCCCTTCGGTTTCCCCAACCCGAGCTACCCGTTGCTTTCCTTTTTTTTTCTTTTTTTTGTTGTGTAAGGGAGAGTAAGGAGAGAAACTATATATTTGAGTTATTTAGGTTAGACTATACTTAGGTTTCGGGTAAGAGATAAAAAAAAGAAAAAAATGATGTGGCACTAATGTGATATTCGGGTAAGAGAGAGGAGAAAGATGAGTGCTACTCATGGTCTTAGAAGTACCCCATAACATGCCATACCATTTCAATGCACATATGAAAATAGGGCAAATTGCATAAAAAAATATAATTAACATTGTCTTAGTTAGTGTGTATAAGGGAGAATTTACACAATACATCAACTTTCTTAATCCTTTCATTGTATACAAGCAACTTTTTTCTATGTCAGATTTTTAGTTACCATTGTATACAATAAACTTTGTCGTAACTCCAATTTTATACAACAATTTGCATACAATCGAAGGTTATGAAAGTCGATTGTATTGTTCTTTAAAATAAAAAGTTCATTGTCTATAATAACAACTAAGATAAAATATATTGTATTTACGTGCAATTTACCCTACAAAAATAAGCCAATTTGGATCAGATTAACCCAATATCAGTATGAAGTGAATCATCATCCATTTACCTACTACCTAGCTAGTTGGTTTTGGGTTATGATATTTATGGGGTCAAATGAAAGTGTTAGTCAATAAGGGCAGAGAACCACCCAAAGTGTACAACATGGCTGAATTTCAAATATGCAAAAATTAATAAATAAACAAAACAAAACCCAAAAAAAAAAGTTGGCTATTAACTTTAAGTCGATATGTAATACTGTTTAAGCTTTCTTTTGTTTGAAAAAAAGTACTCATGTATAAAAAGAGAGAATAAAAAGATATAAAATACATAATAACACTATATGCTATATGGTATATGCTATAAACATCTTAGGAAAGTATCTATCATCAATATTGCAGTATAACTCAGTCCAGCAAATTACAACCTTAAGGCTTAAACAACAGGAGTTGTTGGAGGTCTCTACGAAACAGTCTCTCTACCGTCGGGTAGATGTTCGACTATCTACATCTTACCTCCTTATACACCACTTAAGTAGTTAAGTAGATACATGACACCCGTCAATTACAAATGACCCACTTAGTTAAGGAGGTTCGACCCTACGGTATTTTGACCACCCTTAACTTTGATTAGTCACTCGACTAGAAAACAACTGAATCTTTATTCCGTCCACAATTTTATTTTCAAGTGGTTTAAACACAACCTACATACACGCGTATATCGAATCATGATCTCGTAATCTTGAACTTGATATAGGTGCAAGTTTCAACTATTTGAATGAGATATAATACATTTTTATATGACTAGAATACAATGATCTCAAATCAAATTCTATTCTATTTTGGGGTGATCTTACCATCGGAAAATTGTCAAAATACTACAAAAGTGTGCTTAAAACTTTTTCACCTGAACAGAGGCTCCTTGCTTCATTCCAGATTCGAGCATTGCAGCAAGAACCGCGACATCTCGTGCACCTTCAATATAGGAGCAGCGATGCTCAGCTTCAATTTTATTACCCTTCTGCACACAAGTTCAAAAAATATGTCATATATAAACAACCATGTTACAAAATCGCATGTCTGTCTTAAGTTGGTACAAGAACCAAGCACAAAAATCATAAAATCAAATTTATGTTCTTCACTTAACGATGTTGTTTCTGTCAAATGGGTCAAACATGTTGAGTGTCGCCCAAAGTTATATTTTTTATGCCTACAATATTCTAACCGTTTTTATAGATTTAGATTATCAGTGTAGTAATCTGTAATTATAGATTCATAACACATCAATCAGTAAAAATACTTTCTTTTAGATCTGATCCATCAGACATTGCTCGTTCTGACCCCTACTAAAAATGACCCATTTCAACTCAAACACATTTTGACCCTTTGCCCAATCAGCTTATTATATTGTTTGCATCGAAGATGTATACTACCTGAAGAGTGGCCCTTGAGATATCACTTAGAAAAGCTTTCAGCTCTTCAGTCACCCCACTGAATGGATAAAAAGTGCTCTTTGTTTCTTTATTGGCAGTAAAGAGAGTAACCTAGGGGATTACCGTCAACGTCAAAGTCAAAGGCAGTATGTGCAAAGTTATGGGGTTTTTAATTATATCTCAAATTCTCAATGAAACAGCTAAAAGATTTCATTTTTTCACAAGTTAAACATTTCATAAGATTGTTCATTGCAGAGAATGAGATGATCCTGCATTACCACATAACCATGTTGCCCATCCTTGTTTCCTCGTTCAACTTGTACTGTCCCACTCAAACCAACAACTCGCCAAATGATCTGTAGTAAGTAGCCGAAATATAATCTGAATTTACGTTTATGGCAGGCAGCCAAAAAAAATTGTAGAGTACTAACCTTTGGCGATTTTGAGGATACCAACATTACAAACACTCCAGAACACCCGTTCTCCAATTGACTAGAGAAGCAAGAAAGAAGAAGAAGAAGAAAATGTCACTTTAGAATAAAAGATTTTCAAAAAAAAATGGAAATCGTAAAAAACATACAATAAAGATGAAATAGTATCTGGTGGAGGCAGGGTTGTATCCACGTGAGATGTCATAGCAGATACTGAAGCTACTTCACACCCAACAAGCTGTGTGAGTTGATATAAATTGGTGTTAGTAGTATGTTCTGTCTTATAGGAAAACATTTCACCAAAAATTCCATATGCACATCGATTTCTTGATGAAGATGAAATGGAGAAAATAATAGGAAAAAAGAAAAAAGAACGTAGAGAAACATACCATTCTTAACCCTGCAATGTAGTGTACGCCCATATCAAGAATGAATCCCCCCTGCCAGAAGTGTAGAGATCTTAGTTGTTAAACTCGCACAAGTCAAGGGAGGACTATATTTATGGAATTGACAAGACACAAAAATACAGTTCATGAAGCTTCCCCAATATGACTATTTGGTTACTACAGTTATTTGTACCCTTTTCAGATAATGCTAATTTTTTTTTTGAAAGGTCAATTTTCAAATAAAGATGCTTCTTATAAAAGTTACTATGTCTTACAGTGAAATTGCGCCTCCATGAACTTGAGAAGTAAGGATTTGAACTGTTCATTGACCCTTCGATGATTACTTGCACGCTCATCATATCTCCAATTTCAGACATCAACTTTCTGCTCTGTGAATTAGACAATAATTTGTATAGCAAGATGTTCATAATATAAATGGAAAATGAATGTAGCAAGACAGGAGTACCTCTACGAAGGCTGGCTCAAATCGGTAGTTTTCTGCAACAGCCCATATGGTTTGAGCAGATGGATTGTTGTCAAGAGAATTATAGCATGATAATGCAGTTTCTACCTCACTTATGGCTGCAAGGAAATCATGTATTTTTTATTACCAATAATACAACCATAGGAGCACTATTCATAATAGAGCAACATAAAGTTACAGTTTTATAAACTCTTTCATCCAAGAAACCAAATTTTCAGAAACAGGATCTCACTTACAAGCAGCAGCTGGTTTCTCTTCAGAGCCAGAAATTCCAGTGAAGAAATATGCGAGGAAGCAAAAGAACGAGAGATGTCAGTTTATTGAATGAAAATGTAAAAAGGAATTTTTCCCTGTTCAGGCTCCTCTCGGGGTGCCGAGCCTTTGGCTCGAATGTATGCGGTCTAACCGGTGTTACCCGCGGCCATCCCTTAATTGAAACCCCCAAGATTCGAACCCTTGACCTCCCCTATGGGAGGTAGGCCATCAAGGTGATGGTTAGTTATTGAATGAAAAGGTGAACATAAATAAGTAACAGCAGCGAGCAAAATCATTTCACAGCTTCATAATGTAATTATGGTGTGCAGACTGCAGAGGTGGTAACTTATGTTCATGGGGATTATGTCACTATAATCCCATGATTCTTTCACATTTATCTGCCTGAAGTTCACTATAGGGTTACCTTGAAGAACATGCTTTCCTGTCTTCAGAAGCTTTAGTGACATATCCACCTGCACGACATGTTTTTGCAAGCAGAGATCAGATATGATATTTGATCATATACCTATGTGAATGCCCCAATGGTAATGGGGGCAAAAACAACAAGACTAAAAAACTAAAACAGTAGGGGGGTCTACTAAATAAAGAACGAGTCCCGTGAATAAGTTAAACCAGATACTAAAACTCACATTTTATTAGTTACCCAGCTGGATGTCACCTGTAATTTATAAGTTGAAAAGGGAAGAAGGGAATCGGGGGTTCATTTATCGATTTCATAGTTCAACTATATATATGCTAACTAGGGAACGTACATCCTAGTCTTTAATGTGAAAGTTACTATGTTTGATGAAACTTTGGCGGTGTTTGGGATTGTGTTTTAGTTTTTGTGTTTGCAAAGCAGCATTTTCAAAAAGCATGTCCCAACCTACTTTTTCAAAATTTTGTTCTCTCAAGGAAAACACAAATAATCACTTTTTCCCGGTGGGTAGCCAAACACTAGTTTCTAGATAGTTATGTTTGCAAATGAATAATTAGACAATCTCCCTCAAAACGCATTCTCAAACATCCTCTTAGATATCTTGAAAACACAATCTCAAGCACCCTCAAACCTAAATCATAGGTTTCATCCTTCCTCCACATAGTAATTCCGAATATACGCTAATAATTTCATCAAAACTAAAACTACTCCCCCTCCTCAGACAGCATGTTACAGGGAGAAGAGTTCTTTTATAGAAAATATCAAAATAGGAGATCAAAAGCTCTAGAAACTTATCAAAACTGAAACAGTAGATAGCATTTTAAAGAATAGTACACTTTATGTTCCATGATTAAAGTCCCATTATATTTCTGATATCATAAACAGGCACTTCCCAAACTAAAATTACATTGATTTTCAGTTTCCTAGCCGCTAACACTTAGAATTGTTACATCCTCAAGTTGTGTTCATTCTATTTTAGTGAAGTTTAATGTCCATATCACATTATTGATAGTTTAGGGTCTTTTATGTTAATACCTTAAGGTTAAAAATACATTTTATTAATCCTAATTCTAATTAAGCTTTCATAATACACATTAACTGTGTTCTTGGCCTTATCATACATTTCACGTACGTAACCTACGTCCATCCAAGTTTATTGATTGATACTTGATAACACGGATCCTACAAAAATACTTTATAATACTTTTTTGATAGCGTAATACAGTTAAAAATTTCCTGTACAACCAAAACAATCTTAGTTGAAGTAAAAAGAAGGTAACAAGGATAAACTAAACCAGGATTTATGTCAAGCATCCTAAATTTTCCCATTCGATTAGACGTGTAATATTTCCTGCATTCTCCAAATACACACACACAGATCCACAGAAAAACACACAGAAACGAACCTGAATTTGGCCGGCAAGAGCAACAACCACCCCAACAATGTTCGAATCTCGTATGATTTCATCAATGCCATCGTCTCCCCACTTACACTCCACATCGGGAAATACTTTCCGAGCAATGTCAGCGGCCTCTTTAGACGATTTCTACATAGATTGTTAAATCACTGTGATCAAATTAAACCACAATAAAAAGTAGATTTTACACTCGTAACCAATTCATACAAGCTAGTTGAAAACTTGAAATTACCTCAGAGCGGCTCCAAATAGCTTTAAGAACGACGAGCTCCGAGATCTCAGCGAGCCTGGGGAGATATTGAGTTTTGACGAAGATTCCGGCACCGATAATGGCGATCTGAGGAGGATTTTGGGCCATTGTTTATAGTGAATTCTACTGAGAGTAGCAATACTTGATCTCTATGTTAAGATACCCAAGACTCTTCGTTGAGTTTTGATTCATGGAGAGACAAAGATCAGTAGGTGGTTACATCGATATCAAAATGCAAATCGCGAGATAAGCGTAAGGGTAGATTTGGTAAAACATTTTTTCAATTTTATTTTATTTTATTTTTTCTTACCCAAAACCTTTTTCTTTCGATTGCACCTAGGAGTGTTAACGGGACGGAATAGAGCAGATAGTGAATTTTTTGTAACCGTCATTGTGGGGTAGGTACGTAGTTTATGAACCAAAACCGAACCGCAGATAGCGAGTATCTGAAGGGATATGGGTATCTATGGTCCAAGTCACGATTACCCTAAAATTGAGTTGTTTTTCATTTTTGCTGTTTTCAACAACTTCAAATTCATAATAAAACAATAAACAATGGTAGAAACAAATCAACAATAATGAATAAATCCCTGGCAGAAATTGAACAGATCTTCGATGAGAGTCTCGTAGAAACAAAAAACCGACAGGCTTGAAGTCGGCATTGTTGATCGATTTCAGTGTTTTCATGTTGAACTTTCGATCGTTTCATCTACCGCTGTTTTTTTTATGTACAATATAGAAATTCTAATAAAACAAATTTCAAATATTACTCTAATAAAAAGGGCAACAACCGACTTAGGTATTTTGTAAAAACAATTTCATTTAACGTTGCACAAAAACTTTCTATGTTGTCTACATGAAAGTCTCACTGCTAAAACACATGAAAATAAATAAACAATAATAGGAATGAGCTAGAAAGGTCAGCGAGCAACTCCACAAACTAGAAAGGCCAAAGTTGTATCAATAGTCTAGACAATTATATGATCAATGATATGACACTACTAATAGAAGTCACGTCAACAACGGATTAGTCGAATAACTTAGAATTTGCCTGTCAACTTATTTTATATGCCACTCAGGCTATTTAGCTATTATGTGTCACTCAGGCCACTGTATGCCACTCAGACTATTATGTCTTACTCAGGTCACTGTATGTCACTCAGACTATTATGTGTCACTCAGACCACTATCTTTTAATAAATATATCATGGGTACGTTGCGCTATAAAATAATCACATCATCGCATATACACATATCACATGTAGCCGTATAGGCCTTCGCATTATCTTTTTTATATCTATCTATCTATCTATCTATCTATCTATCTAT
>JAUEJL010059191.1:0-18838 GCA_032274825.1 Drosophyllum lusitanicum | reverse complement strand
TTAGATGTTATATATGATTTATATGATTTCCATAATTCACACACATATCTACACATTATATATTAGAAAACAATAAACAATAAATAGACTAGCCTAAACAATGAACAAAACTAATAAACCAAAAATAATGATTAGAATAGGTAAAAACTAAATATTCATATAATCTAAGACATTTTAGTTCAAACAACTTTATAAAAAATTAGAAGAACAATTAAAGCAAATTCTACAAGTTGTTATTAGTTGTTTAAGTTTAGGAATTTCAAAGTGATGTATAAATAAGTAATAAATTATATGTGTCTACAAGTGAATAGTGATGAATAAACAAACAATAAATATTATATTTTATTGTCAAGCTTCGAAATAAACATAAAAATTATAAAAAATTGAGAGGAGAGTACAAACCTTGACTAATGCGTAGATGTTTCTTTCTCTGCATTTTCTTCTTTTCATACACTCCACCCTTTACCCCTAAAAAGGAACCTATTACTCATAGCCTCAACCACTCTTCTCTTTCTCTCTCTCTCTCTCTCTCTCTCTCTCACTTACAAACTCACAATCTCTTAACCACTCTTCTCTTTCTCTCTCTCTCATACTTACAAACTCACAATCTCTTAACCACTCTTCTCTTCTATGATTCCACAGTCAAAAAATTATTTCCACCTCTCTCTCTCAAAAATACTTACAAACTCACATAAGTTGCTATCAACCAATCTTCTCTTCTCTAATTTCACGGTCCACAGTTGGTTGTCAAACCCACAACCATTGGCTACCAAACCAATAAAAAGCTCAGATGTTTGCTTCTCTCAAGTCTCAAATATTGATTTCAAAATTTCACGATTTCGAGTGAAAACTAGGGTTGAAGAATGAAGGACAGTCGACAAAAGGAGCGATTGAGAGTGAAATCGTGAGGAAAATCAGAAACCTCCTAAATGACAAAATGGCAAAAACAAACTGTCTAGAGATCGTCATGTCTCAAATCCATAATGACAAAATCGAATGGTCTGAGGAATAAAGAAGCATACAAAAATCGAGACATGGAATTTCGAGACTCGAGAGATGAATGGACTGTGCGAGAGTCGAGACTGGTCCGCGAGTCAAGAATCGAACGAACCCAACAACGTTTCATCTTGCCAACCAACCATTTCCGTTGGGTTAATCGAGAGTCAAACACACCTTGGTCTTCCTCCTTTCTTTTGGTATCTTGTGATTCATATCTTCAAAATTACAAAAAAAACAACACACACACACATATATATATATATATATGTATATATATTGTCAAGCTTCGAAATAAACATAAAAATTATAAAAAATTTAGAGGAGTACAAACCTTGACTAATACGTAAATGTTACTTTATCTGCATTTTCTTCTTTTCATACACTCCACCCTTTACCCCTAGAAAGGAACCTATTACCCATAGCCTCAACCACTCTTCTCTTTCTTTCTCTCTCTCTCTCTCATACTTACAAACTCACAATCTCTCAACCACTCTTCTCTTCTATGATTCCACAATCAAGAAATTATTCCCACCTCTCTCTTTCAAAAATACTTACAAACTCACAGAAGTTGCTCTCAACCAATCTTCTTTTCTCTAATTTCACGGACCACTGTTGGCTGTCAAACCTACAGCCGTTGGCTACCAAACCCATAAAAAGCTCATATGTTTGCTTCTCTCAAGTCTCAAATATTGATTTCAAATTTTCACGATTTCGAGTGAGAACTAGGGTTGAAGAATGAAGGACAGTCGACAAAAGGAGCGATTGAGAGTGAAATCGTGAGTAAAATCAAAGACCTCCTAAATGACAAAATGCCAAAAACGAACTGTCTAGAGATCGTCATGTCGCAAATCCATAATGACAAAATCGAATGGTCTGAGGAATAAAGAGGCATACCAAAATCGAGACATGGAACTTTGAGACTCGAGAGATGAATGGACTGTGCGAGAGTCAAGACTGGTCCACCGAGTAGGTTCATCTTCACCAATCACCATCGAAGAATAGAACGAACTCAGCAGCGTTTCATCTTGCCGACCTACTGTTTCCGTTGGGTTAATCGAGAGTCAAGCACACCTTGGGCTTCCTCCTTTCTTTTGGTCTCTTAGGCTTCATATCTTCAAAATTACAAAAAAAAAAACACACACACATATATATATATATTTGAAATGGGGCCAAAATTTATGGGCCTGGGCCACCGCCCTGCCTCTGGGCCGGGCCGGCTAACACCTACCATTTTGTGGTTATGGTAAAAAAATCACAGTGAGCAACAAACTACGTATAACTGTATAAGTCACGTTTAGAATCCTGTAGGAAACTCAAACCTTTTGAAAAAACTTTATAAGTATAGATGATTAGTTGCACTTATATTTCTCTCAAGTTGGATTTTTTATTTTCTTTTCTTCTTTTATGTTAATATCTTATTTCGAATTAAGTAATCTTTTTAGTTAATAGTAGTATTTCATTTTATTAAGTCATTACTTTTTAATTGTCCATCTATATATATTTCGTATAATATATAAATAGAGAAAGATACAAATAAAAGATTAAAAGAATACATAACTATATTTATTATGAAAAGAAAAGTAGATATAAGAGTTAATTACATAAATGGTCTCCGCGATAATTTTACTTTTAGTTTTTTTAACTTTAAAAATTACGAAAAAAGATATTATAGTTGTCATATTGTTTTAGTTTTGGTCATATATGCTAACTACTATTAACTTTAACAGTTAGTCAAAGTATATTTTGCTTAAATTTCAATTTATCATTGAAAGGTAGAATTTAGAAATTTGGCTTCTTTAATACATATCGTGAGTTTTGATATCCTTCTAACTTTTCAAACACGTCAAAACTTTTTTCTTTATTATTTGTTCTTTGATTTCTAGTTTAATTTTTATTCACCGTCTAGATTTCAATAATTTAACTTCTTACTTTTTGTTTGATAATGATCATTTTATTATTGGTAACTAATTGGTATTTGCATATTAGTTTGTTTACTAGTTTGCTTACTATAACCGTTTAATTGGTAAATGCATATTAGTTGCTTAATTGATAAGTATTAAATTTCAATACTTAAATCACTGTTTATTAGTTTTACTTACTTTGTAACCGGTTAATTAGTATTTGCATATAAGTTTGTTATTTTTTAGACCATGTTTTAAAAGAAACACTTATTTGGCTGACAATTGTATATTTTCGTCTATTATTGTAGTTAAGTACGTACAATTGTAAATTTTTTACTCGACGTTTTTATATAATTTAGTATTTTTAAGGGCCCGTTATTTTGATTTTTCCCGGGGCCTCCGAAATATTTGAGACGGCCCTACCAAACACCTTTGTTTTTGGTTTCACTCTTGTCACCAATTTTCTTTTAACCCTTTCAACCACCGTATCTTACCCATCTCTCTAGAATCTCTTTAACACGCATACACACACATACCCTCTCTTTCTCAACACCCAGCACCTCCGGTAACCACAGTGGAAAGCCACTGCCCCTAACCCGTCTACAATCGCCCCATGATATTCAGTCCACCGCCGCCACCACAAGCGAAATGACACCACCGTCGGGAGTCACACCACCACTACCATAACCCTTTCAAATTCTCTCTGCCATTGCCCCAATGTGGGTTTGTTTAGATTTAGATTACAACCATCAGAGGTGGTAGAGATAGTTGACGACACCACCCCCACTGCCTTAGGACTCATGACTACCGCTGCCGCCATCAATTTCTTTTTCCACAACCACCATCGGAAGTTGTAGAAACCATCTCTAAGCACTGAACTAAGATATGAAGCCCCAATATGAGATCCGAAGCAAACACACGATTTGTGATCTAAAGCACCGACCTCAAATTGCAACCTATTCATCGATATTAGATTTAAAGCACAATCTTACTAGTTATTTTCAAGATTTAGGCTTAGGGGCGGTCTAGACATTTTTAGGGCCCTCGGCAAAAATAAAAAAAGGGCCGTAGAAGTATTTAAATATATAGTAAAAAAAATGTTAAAATTCACAAAAACACAAATAGATAATTTACACTTAGATGTTATATATGATTTATATGATTTCCATAATTCACACACATATCTACACATTATATATTAGAAAACAATAAACAATAAATAGACTAGCCTAAACAATGAACAAAACTAATAAACCAAAAATAATGATTAGAATAGGTAAAAACTAAATATTCATATAATCTAAGACATTTTAGTTCAAACAACTTTATAAAAAATTAGAAGAACAATTAAAGCAAATTCTACAAGTTGTTATTAGTTGTTTAAGTTTAGGAATTTCAAAGTGATGTATAAATAAGTAATAAATTATATGTGTCTACAAGTGAATAGTGATGAATAAACAAACAATAAATATTATATTTTATTGTCAAGCTTCGAAATAAACATAAAAATTATAAAAAATTGAGAGGAGAGTACAAACCTTGACTAATGGTTGTCAAACCCACGGCCGTTGGCTGCCAAACCCATAAAAAGCTCAGATGTTTGCTTCTCTCAAGTCTCAAATATTGATTTCAAATTTTCACGATTTCGAGTGAGAACTACGGTTGAAGAATGAAGGACAGTCGACAAAAGGAGCGGATGAGAGTGAAATCGTGAGGAAAATCAGAAACCTCCTAAATGACAAAATGCCAAAAACGAATTGTCTAGAGATCGTCATGTTGCAAATCCACAATGACAAAATCGAATGGTCCGAAGAATAAAGAGGCATACCAAAATCGAGACATGGAACTTCGAGACTCGAGAGATGAATGGACTGTGCGAGAGTCGAGACTGGTCAGCCGAGTCGTTTCATCTTCACCAATCACCATCGAAGAATCGAACGAACCCAGCAACATTTCATCTTTCCGACCTACCGTTTCCGTTGGGTTAATCGAAATCATGCACACCTTGGGCTTCCTCCTTTCTTTTGGTCTCTTGGGCTTCATATCTTCAAAATTACAAAAAAAAAAACACACACACACACACACACACACATATATATATATATATATATGTATGTATACTATATTTTTGAAATGGGCTCCAAAATTTATGGGCCCTGGGCCACCGTCATGGTTGCCCTGCGTCTAGGCCGGGCCTGTCTAGACTCATTCGCTTTTTGTACCAATAAAAAATTCATTTATTTTGATATCTCGACTGTGATGAATGATGATTACTTATTGAGCAATATGATATGATTCAACTTCATTTATTCTAAGCATACGATTTTTGCTTTGAAATTTAACAAATTCTTCAATGATTTCTTCATTGACCAAATGTATTGGAAGAGAAATTATGTTTTTTAATACGACTTGATGAACTTGATTATTTAGGAACACTACGTTTTTTTTTTTGAAATTTTGGCTTAAAGAACAATTAAATGTTAATTGTTAACCGTTAAAAGGACTAAAAGTGAAATTTTTTAACAACGACAAGGACCATTTATGTAATTAACTCTAGATATAATTATATGATAAATTGTAATAGCTAAAGAAAGATATAAATAAGTTTGAGTCGCGAAGAAGAAACCTATAAAATTTATACCACAATAACCATGATATACATGTCATATGCATGATATAATGGCCTTGCAAGAATGACATAATAGGATTATTAGGGATTGCATATATTCATGTGAAGGACCAAAGGGTAAGCAGTCGAAAGTGAAATTTACGTTTATCTAAAACTAAGCCAAAATGTTATGAAATAATATTATTCTGCAATATATTAATTACAAGGTACAAATAGTTGCATATGAGATTTTACAAGGACAAATCATGGTAAGGCACTCATAATATCAACAAACCACTACCTTGAAAAAAGTTACCAACAAACCAATACCGAAGACAGGAAAAATAAATAAACTAAAAATTGAAAAAAAACGCAAACACAACACAAAGAACGCACCATGGAGCTCCATCTGACTTAAAACTTAAAGTGGTTTGTTTTCTTGAACACTTATACTAGTACTACTACTTGAGTATGAATATGATTGTGAATCCCAATCATTGTTGCCATATGGGATTGACATGATAAAGATCAGACCGCTCAATTTCTAGGTTTAAGCTTTGATTTTCTTCATGTGTCAAATCCCAAGGATGAGTTTTCAACTTCTTCAAACCCTCTAACTCCATCGCCACCTCTTTCATAGTAGGTCTGTCACTTCCATGTAAGTTAAGGCATCTCTTTGCCAAATCACCTACCGCTTGTAATTGGTCAAGAGTTCCTTCACTCAAAAGTCGAGGTTCAACAATTTTAAATAGACGTTTTTCATTCATTGCCTTGACAAAGTATGTTGCTAAATTCTTTTCTTCACCGGTTCTGTATGCAGAAAGGGGTTTTTGCCCGGTCATGAGTTCTGCGAGGACTACTCCAAAACTGTATACGTCACTTTTGTCCGTTAGTTGACTTGTGTGGGCGTATTCTGGATCAAGGTACCCTGGTGTTCCTTGAACAAGAGTAGTGACTTGGTCGTGGTCTAATGGGACTAACCTTGAAGCACCAAAATCAGAAATTTTTGTGGTGTAGTTATCATCTAGTAAAATATTGCTAGATTTAACATCTATGTGTACAATAGGCATACTAGCTTGTGAATGAAGGTAAGAAAGTGCACTTGTAGCTTCAGCACCAACTCTCAATCGATTCTCCCATGATAACCAATTCATGCCACCCGATCTATGATGAATATGATAGAATAGAGTGTTATTGGAAATGAATTCATAAACTAGTACCGGGACCTCCTCTTCCAAACAACAACCTAAAACTTTTACTACATTTCGATGTATGACTTGCGTAAGGATCAAGACTTCATTGATGAATTGTTCTGCTTGTGTACAGTCTACTAGTTTAGACTTCTTTATTGCTACTTCACGTTTATCTGACAATATTCCTTTATACACTACACCATAACCACCTTGCCCAATAATCCGCTCCTCGGAATAATTGTCGGTAGCTTTTCGAAGCTCTTCAATACTATAAATAGTCATTGAATCACTAGTCCCCAGTGCTTTTAGCTTTTGCTTCAAGAACACACCGCCATTTTGTTCGAAGAACTTTTCACATAACTTGATAAGTCTCCTCTTCCTTATGCCAATCAAAGTCCCGCTCACCACACATAATAATGCCACCAAGACAATCACTAGTGCTATATGTGAAGAAAACAAACAAAAAC
This sequence comes from Drosophyllum lusitanicum, assembly GCA_032274825.1. Lineage (NCBI taxonomy): Eukaryota > Viridiplantae > Streptophyta > Magnoliopsida > Caryophyllales > Drosophyllaceae > Drosophyllum > Drosophyllum lusitanicum. Next base: position 11,670 of record JAUEJL010059191.1, on the reverse strand, counting down.
TTTCTTAATGATAAAAGCTATTTTAAATGGGAATTCGTAATAATCTAGTTTGAGAAAATAAATAAACTCATGTCATATAATCACTCCAATTGATATTCTTGGTGGTGGTGAGCTGCCAAAATATATAGTTGATGAGTTTTATTAAGATAAACAAACTAATCCACAAATATAAAAAAATTCTATTAGGGGTTATATATATATATATATATATATATATATATATATAAACATATACACTTGTTATGTATTTTGAACATCTATAGTGTTACTTATATGAAGAATTTACCTAATGTGAATATCGTCCTCGGAAATTTGCACCTTTAACAATAGGCTGGCAACCATCTTGTTTATATGCATCACCTTTGTATCCTGAAGAACATGTACAATTGAAACTCCCTGCTGTATTGATACAAATATGCCCCTGACAACTAGTGTTGCTTTTACACTCGTCGATGTCTGGCACATTCAAAGTTTCCCAGATTAGAATCAAGTGATTTTAGTAACGTATTTCCATTAAAAGTAATATCTATATCTATATCTATATAATAGAGGATGACAAGTTGATATATAAAGTTGTTAGTACTTTTTCTAAATTACTGTGATATATAAACTATAAAGTATCATTTTTCACGTATATGCAAATAACTTTATAACATAGTTTCATGTATGGTAACAAGGGCAACCCTCACCGCCCAAAAAGTCTAGGGGCTCGGTTTATAAATATGTCTTGTATATGTGTCTATATGTATCCAGCCCATTTTAAAGTTAAATTAAGACAGTGATGGACTGGAAAATAAGAAAAGGGCTCGGTGCTGATTGAGTAGTTCCTCGCACATGGAATGTGAAAAGGCAGATCGATCTCTTGAAAAGGAAACCGCAAAGGGGAAGGCGAAATCAAATCTCAAGAAGTCGATCTTTGGAAAAGATAAAAATACCGCAGATTAATCGATGGAAAAGCAAAACGGAAAGGTAGATCGCCCCGGGAGAACATTCTTCGGAACTAAAGTATACAGTATACACAACGCTGAACATACAATTAGCACTGAAGTGTTGAATAGTTGATTTGAGAAAACCGGATAACAATCACCAGAGAAGTAGAGGTAGCCGAGACTTGAGAACAGCAAACTCCAGAGAGTTGTGTGGGTTTGGCAGCCAACGGCAAACATTTACGCCCTGTTCTCGAGTTTTTTTAGGGTAGAAAAGAAAGGATTTGGAAGGAAATCTACCTAAAAGGTGTTTTTGAGTTTCATTTAAGGAAGGAAAGGTTTTAGGGTGGAAAGGAAATGATTTGGAAGAAAATCTACCTAAAAGGTGTTCTTGAGTTTCATTTAAGGAAGAAAAGGAAATGAAGGGATTTGGAGGTAGTTTATGCTTATTTTGGTCATAAATTTTTCCTTCCAATTTTGGGATGATTTGGAAGGAAAAGATTTTCTTTCCTTTCCTCCCCTTATTAAACTCGAGAACAGAGCGTTAATGTTTTTACTCAACTCCTCTAAATTATTTTATATCTTATTGTTTATTTCAAAACCTGACATAGAAATATAATATTTATTGTTTGTTTATCCATCACTATTCACTGTAAACACATATAATATTTATTACTTATTTATTCATCACTTTGAATTTCTTGAACTTAAGCACATAGTTACAACTTAGATTAAATAAATATTTAGTTTTTACCTATTCTAATCATTCTTTTTGGTTTATTAGTTTTGTTCATTGATTAGGCTAGTTTGTTCATTGTTTTCTAATATATAATGTGTAAATATGTGTGTGAATTATGAAAATCATGTATAACATCTAATTACTGTAGTATCTATTTGTGACTCTGTGAATATTAACACTGAATACAATGTGTGAATGTTGTTTTCTAATTGTTTTGTTTTATTAGAATATTTAGCTCTTAGCATTCTCTTTTTATTAAATATTTAAATTACATACTTATAGAGCCCTTTTTTCATTTTTGTACAAGGCTCTCAAAATATTTGAACTTGCCCTAACCAAATAGTTGTTAAATTGGGCCTTGTTTCATTAGGTTACAGATTCGGTCAAGAAGAAGAAACTCTGGGCCGTCTTTTTGACATTTATTTTGACTTCTTTTTTCATCTAAAAGGATTTTTATGAAGTAAAAAGGTCCTTCGAGAATCTTGTATATGACACATGAATACACAAACATTCCCTCAATAATCTCATAATCACCTTTCACAAACACCCCACCTCCAACAACCATCACTACTAAAAAACTTAATTTTCACGGATTTCGTCGCTAAGTAGCATAGGATTTTCAACTAAATGGAGTAACTAATATCAAGTGCATTTCATCGCTAAACCCTCGAAGGTTGCAACAAATTTGTTACGTATGACATATCTGTCGCAAATTCGGCACACATTAGTGATTGAAAAAAACCACATCTAATTCGTCGTTAATTAGTGACAGATTTTTAACTAAACCAAGATATTAAATTTCAAGGGCATTCATCACTAATCCCTCTCAGCGACAGGCCCAGCAACAACTAATATGAAGAACCATGGTTATATATGTCTAAATTAGTTAAATTGAATTGTAACGGGTTATATTGGTGTAAATGATCACGATGCGTGTTAATAAGTCATAATGAATTCTTTTAATGAGTTATATTAGATTGTGTATATGTCAAATTTGATTGTAATATGTACTTGTAATACTTAGGAATGATTTGAAACAAAAGATACATCAGTTGCCTGAAAACTTTAAAGGAAAAGGAAGCTAAAGTCCAGCAAGGAAATGAAAGAGTTTGGCAAGCGGGGAAATGGTAGAGTCTTGCAAGAGGGAGGAAGAGACACAAAAGGCTATGAAAGATAGGTTTAATGAATTGCATGAGAGGTTACTTTCGCATTTCGTGTTAAACCTCCCCCTAGCAATTTCCCACCACATCTTGTTTAGTTGTATACTTGTATGTTTAGATATACCTAAATTACAAATATTATTATATAACTTTATAGATAATTTATATATGTGTTATGTGATTAGATGTGTGATTTTGGTATCAAATGTAGCATTATATGAATATTAGGAAAAAATAAAAATATCTAAAAATGTTACAAATATGTCGCTAATTTGTTAAATTCTGTTGCGAATATGCAATCCCTCGCTAATTATATGTGATAAAATATTATTTGATAAATCAATTTGTCGCTATCCATAGGTAAATTCACGTTTCTAATTAAGTATCTGCTTGCTTTAGATAAAAACAAGCTTATAAATGAACCCGTCGATGATTATTGTTGCTAAACCTTTGCTAAAATTATGTTGTTAATCTAGCTATGACCATTTACCAAAGTCATTTTTCTAGCGAAAATTGTTAAACCGTCACAAAAATCCTCCCATAGGTATTAGCAATAAACACTGTCAGTGAATTATAGCGAAAGTTTTGGCCGTCTCAGCAAAATCCACTCTTCTTGTTGTGCATCCCGCTGTGGTTGCCACCCTCCACTAATAGGTATAAACATCACAAAACATGTACACCGCCATCTGTTAATCACCAATACCACTACTCCTTCTCTTACTCCTTTCTCTAACTCTATTTTAATGTATTACTCGTTTGTATGTATGTTCGATATTGTTTTACATGTCATTTGTTTATCATAAAAAAACCTCTTAATGTCTCTTTACTCTGATTTGATAAGAGTAAGAGATAATCATTTTTCTTTTGTCCTATCAAAAAAGTTCTTAATACCTCTGAATTAACTAGATATAAAAATTAATATGTTATAGGTATTCGACATAAAGCACGCACCACTATTGCTGCCTTGGTTCCTCAAATAGGCATTGATTGTTGATTAATAATTCGACTTGGTCAAACATTGAACGTGGGTGTTTTGGAGTTAAAACGGTCATGAGTGGATAAACTGAAGTCCTAGTTAGTAGCTAGTTAGTTGTTGACCGGACCTAATTTCCAGTAGAGTTTTTCTTTATATTTAGCTGGTTGTATCCATCGTTTTTTTAAGAGAGTGCTACTGCTTTTGAGTTTCCATTCAAATAATACAACAGAAAACTTTCCCAGCTTGTTTTTATTTTTGCATCGTGTGTGTGTGGATCTGTAGTTCTTGATATCAATTCCCAACAATTGGTATCAGAGCCTCATGTTGTCTAGCCAATCTTTATGCCCAAATACATCCGGTTTGAACCAATGGAGATTTCCACACAGGTGAACTCGAAAAACAGTGGTGGAGTGCCATTCCAGTGCCCACAATTGACCTCCAGCAACTACACGACTTGGGCAATTAAAATGGAAGCTATTATGGATGCACAGGGGGTCTGGGATGCCATCGAACCAACAGCTGGGACGACCGTTGATGAAAAGAAAGATAAGATGGCAAGAGCATTCATATTTCAGGCCATTCTGGAAGATTTGTTGTTGCAAGTTGCAAAGAAGAAAGGTGCAAAGGAGGCCTGGGAGTGCATAAAAACACGGTTTCTTGGGGCTGATCGAGTTCAGAAGGCACGATTGCAAACTCTTAAAAGTGAGTTTGAAGTTCTTCGTATGAAAGATGGAGAGTCGATCGATGACTTTGCCGGAAAGTTGAGTGGGATGATTGCTAAATACAGTAGCCTTGGAGCCACATTGGATGATGCGACCCTGGTAAGAAATCTCCTCGATTCTGTACCAGATCGTTACCTCCAATTAGTAGCTTCTATTGAGCAGTACTCGGACCTAGACACGATGCCGTTCGAAGAGGCGATAGGGAGGTTGAAGGCATACGAAGAAAGGATTCGAGTCAGGAACACATCGGGTGAGAGTGGTGGGCAACTAATGTTGACCCAGTCGGAATGGCAATCAAAGAAGAAGAACTCAAACGGGGAAACTCAGAAATGTGGAGGTCGTGGATCAGGTGGCTCGGATTCACGAGGTCGAGGCAGAGGTCGTGGTCGGGGAGGAGGACGTGGCAGAGGAGGTCGAGGCAACCAGTCACAATCCCGATCAGAAACGAACTCAAACGGTGCAGGTAAGGATAAAAGTCACATTAAATGTTTTAATTGTAACATTTATGGCCATTATGCTTCTGAGTGTCCAAAGAAGAAAGAAGGTGGTGAGGCCAACCTCACTCAGATAAATGAAGACGATCCAGCCTTGCTAATGACCATGCATGATCCAATGGAAAGGGGTGTAGTCTTCTTGAATGAAGACAAATTCCAGCCACAACAATACTCCATCAACGGAAGTGAAACAGATGATGTGTGGTACTTGGATAATAGGGCCAGCAACCACATGACAGGGAGGCGTGGCTGCTTCACAGAATTAAATGAGAAAATAATTGGTCGGGTGCGTTTTGGTGATGGATCGTTTGTGGAAATAAAAGGGAAAGGCTCGATTCTTTTGGAGTGTAAAAACGGTGAGCAACGAGTTGTCACAGAAGTATTCTATATACCGAGCTTGTGTACAAGCATTCTAAGCTTGGGACAACTCACTGAAGATGGCTGCAAGGTGGTTATGTTAAGCAATTTTCTGTGGCTGTACAACCGAGAGGGAGTGTTGCTGCTAAAGGTACAAAGAACAAAAAATCGACTCTACAAAGCGATACTACACACAACGGTACCCGTATGTCTTTCTGCAAGGTTAGATGATGAAGCATGGAGATGGCATGCTCGCTTAGGGCATCTGAATTTTCATACGATCAAGACAATGGTAGATCGAGATCAAGTGCGAGGTGTGCCACGCATCACACATCCTGTACAAGTGTGTGAAGCGTGTGTGGCAGGAAAACAATTCAGATCGTCTTTTCCCTCAAATACTCAGTATCAAGCTACTGCCATGCTTGATCTTATACATGGAGACCTGTGTGGTCTGATCACACCATCTACAATTGCTGGCAATCGTTACTTCTTCCTTTTAATTGATGATTTCACTCGATGCATGTGGATTTATTTTATTAAAACAAAGGATGAAGCTTTTGTTACGTTTAAGAAGTTTAAGGCAGAGGTAGAACTTCAATACTCTTCAAAGATTAAAGTATTTAGAACAGACCGGGGTGGGGAATTTGTGTCTAAACATTTTGCAGAATATTGTAGTCAAGAAGGCATCAAGCGACACCTAACCACACCGTACACCCCACAGCAAAACGGGGTGACGGAGCGTCGAAATCGAACGGTGTTAGACACCACCAGGAGCATTATGAAGGCTATGGGAGTACCACGAGAGATGTGGGCAGAAGCTGCAAGGCATGCAGTTTATATTCTTAATAGAGTGCCAACAAAGGCTCTCAAGGATATGACCCCCTACGAAGCTGCAACGGGTCGAAAACCAAACCTTGAGTTTCTAAAGGTGTTTGGATTTGTTGTGCATGCCAAAGTGGTAACTCCACACCAGTCAAAGATTGACGATAGGAGTAAATCTCTGGTGTATCTCGGTGTTGAACCAGGAAACAAAGGGTACAGTCTGTATGATCCTCAACAGAAAAGGTTATGTGTAAGCAGGGATGTAATTTTTGAAGAAGACAAGAAGGGAAATTGGACGGGAAACTAAGGCAGTGATCAAGATAATTTGGTTTGGGTTGACTTTGTTGTTACTAATAATTATGAAACAGGTGTGAATGACTATGTTGCAGGTAATGATCATTGTGAAAATGAAGGTCAAGATGGAGAGAAAACTCCTTCCCACATAACAAATGGTGAACGTCCTTCACCACTTCCATTACCACAGATGTATGGAGTGTCTTTATCACCAAGTTCAGCTCAAGGGTCTTCTGGGTGTGATACGATCGATCATACACCAGTCCGGGGTTATCGATCGCTGGTCGATGTCTATGATGGCACGCAGGAGCTTGAACTCGAACATGAAGACTTATTCCTTGCTTGTGATGAACCTACCAGCTTTGGTGTGGCATTTGAAAGCGAAGACTGGAAGAAAGCGATGCAGCAAGAGATCGATGCAATTAAGAAAAATAACACGTGGAAGCTTGCAACTTTACCCGAAGGTCATAAAGCTATTGGGCTAAAGTGGGTATTTAACTGAAGAAAGATGCAACAGGGAAGATAGTGAAGCACAAGGCAAGACTTGTAGCGAAGGGATACGTGCAGAAACAAGGAGTTGATTTTGACGAAGTCTTTGCCCCGGTCGCTCGAATTGAAACGGTTAGACTAATCTTGGCCTTAGCAGCTAAAGAGGAGTGGCTGGTTCATCACTTGGATGTAAAATCGGCCTTTCTCAATGGGGATCTCAACGAAGAAGTGTACGTATCCCAACCGGAAGGCTTTGTGGTTGAAGGCAAAAAAAATGGTGTATAAACTGTCAAAAGCGTTGTATGGTCTTCGCCAGGCTCTGAGAGCCTGGAATACACGCTTAGACAAAACCTTAAAGCAACTGAAATTTGAGAAATGTTCCGAAGAACCGGCTGTGTACAAGAGACGAACCGAAAAAGGTTTTTTGGTAGTTGGCGTGTATGTCGATGACTTGATTGTCACAGCTCCTACTGAAGAAGAAATCGGAGATATCAAGAGGCAGATGCAACATGAGTTTGAAATGAGTGATTTGGGAAAGCTAAATTACTATCTTGGCATAGAGGTCTCACAAAATTCGTCTGGGATTGTGCTGAAACAGACCGGGTACGCTAAACGGGTCTTAGAACTCGCAAGTATGGAGAGCTGCAATTAACTCATCTAGGTACCCTATGGAAGCAAAGTTGTACCTAACTAAATACGAGTCTGGGACAGCAGTGAACCCAACAGAATATCGAAGGCTCATTGGGAGTTTGCGTTATCTTCTCCACACTAGGCCAGGTTTAAGTTACTCGGTGGGATTGGTTAGCCGTTTCATGGAAACACCAAAGGAGAGCCACTTGCAAGCTGTAAGCGCATTCTTAGATATATCAAGGGAACACTTGAATATGGGATTGTGTATACTCGCGGAGGGGACGGTGAGCTAGTTGGCTTCAGTGACAGCAACTTAGCAGGTGATGTTGATGATAGAAAAAGCACCAGTGGGATGGTATTCTACTTCTCGGGTAGTCCAGTGGCATGGTGTTTACAGAAGCAAAGAACTATTGCTTTATCATCTTGCGAGGCGGAATTCATGGCTGCAACTGCAGCAGCGTGTCAAGCAATCTGGTTGAGGAGGTTACTCAACGACTTGATTGGAGGTGAGTTTAAACCGACCTTGTTATCTGTTGATAACAAATCTGCCATTGCTCTCATGAAAAATCCAGTGTTTCATGGTCGAAGCAAGCATATAGACACACGATATCACTTCATCAGAGAATGCATTGAAGGAGGAATGATACAGGTAGTTCATGTAAGCACTGAAGAGCAAAGGGCGGATATCCTGACAAAAGCATTGGGTCGGGTCAAGTTTGAAGAAATGAGGGAGCTCTTGGGTGTGAAGAGCCTTGACAATCCAAGTCAGAATTAGGGGGGGGGGGTGAATGTTGATTAATAATTCGACTTGGTCAAACATTGAACGTGGGTGTTTTGGAGTTCAAACGGTCATGAGTGGATAAACTGAAGTCCTAGTTAGTAGCTAGTTAGTTGTTGACTGGACCTAATTTCCAGTAGAGTTTTTCTTTATATTTAGCTGGTTGTATCCATTGTTTTTTTTAAGAGAGTGCTATTGCTTTTGAGTTTCCATTCAAATAATACAACAGAAAACTTTCCCAGCTTGTTTTTATTTTTGCATCGTGTGTGTGTGGATCTGTAGTTCTTGATATCAATTCCCAACATTGATATTGTTGTTGGCCCAATTCCGTGAAAACCATTGTCAACACATCGTCTCAAACCTTCAACACTCCTTCCCTAGTTCGGTAATCCTTTGATACTACCTCTACTACCCTAGTTCTACCGCTCGAGTTCTCTCATCGATCAAGCATTGATTATGTTTGTTATTCTCTCACAGATCAAGTCGAATTGCCTGAGATTTTGTTTGCAAACATTGTTACTTGTTTGTCCGATTAGCTTTTTGATTGGAAATTGTGTAGTGTATTTTTGTTCATTATTTATTGTTATTGAAATTATATGTTTTTGTAGAGACAAACAAATATATAGATTTAATTTCAAGACCGTAATGACCCGAGATTTCAAGAATTAGGATTAAATGAGATATCAACTTTAAGATTTAAATGAGATATCAACCTTAAGATTAATGTCTAGTGGAAATTAATAAAAGACGTTTGAGATGTTTTGTATATTTTTAGATTTCATCTTTTTATATTTTAAGACATTTTCTAAAGATTAAAGAAATTAGGGATTGATTTATAAAAGAGGAAACATTAGGACTAAAGGATAATTAAATTAAAACTATTTAAGGATTGAGAAGAAGAGATCCGAGAGAGATTGAGGAGGGTGATGAAATCGAGATTTTGTGAAGAATTATTCAAGGTTTTTGTTGCTAATCATTGCCAAGTAAGTTTCTAAACTTCCTAGTATTTTAATTATTTAGAATTGAATATAGTTGATTTTAGAGTTTGAAGCTTATAAACTACGGCTCGTGAAACTAGATGGAGTTTGATGATTTGGTTTCAAATGAACAATCAAATGATGTTATAATATGAAATTGATGATTAACGTTTGTTAGAAAAGTGATTATGATGTATATAAAACTTGAACTAAACGTAAAGATTAAAACCCGAATTCTTTTAAAAAACAAATGAATATATGGGGTTGTGTTCATGTTCTGCGCCAAAAAAGGACGGCATAGACCACTTTGCACAAAAACCTTTTACACAAACAGCTTTGAGAGTAGACCAAACTCTCCTCCGTGCTCTGCTCCAAACTATGCTTCGTCCTCGGCTCTGTGGATTTCTCCGTCCTCAGCTTCGTGGACTGTTTTAAGTGTCGGTTTTGTGTACGGATCATAGAACTTAGCGTTTTACGATTCATTCGAATGTGTACAGACCTAGTGTTGTTTTATGTGATTAGGTTACGTTGTGAACTCAATTATCCGCGTGAAGACTTAATTGACGAATTCTATTTCTAACCTTGAGGTGGGTTTAACATATTTCTAAAACTGAGTACAAAGAAAAAATTGTTTTCTAAAAGATTTTCGATTTCTCCATGTTTATTAATGATGCACACAATTATTTAATGATTGATTATTGATTTTATTAATAAATAGAATGAGGATTCTATGTGAATTTATTATATAATGTTTATGATGTAATTAATTGATATTATGATGTTTATATTTATGATGACAAGATGACTTGAGGTGGGGGTAGACTCACTCCTAAGATGTATTGACGATGCCTCATAGGTAGACTTGTACCTTTTAGGACTTTGTTAGCACGAGACTAGTTGTCAAGTTTTTAAAACAGCCTTGGGAACTCGTGATGTACGGGTGCTTAAAGTACTCGTATACTGGAGTGATGTTTGACCTTTGATGGGTCAACGCGCATAACATTACTACGGTGAAGGAGAGCCTAGCGACGGGGCGCCGGTTGTACATTCACTTGAACGATGTGTCTGAAAAACTTGGTGGCAGACTTCCAAATCTTGTATCTTTGTAGGAGTTGGAGTAGTAAAAGTGTACTGACAATAGAGGTTTGTGTATGAGTAAGAGTCGCACCCTGCATTAAGCGAACCATTACTAGTGCACACGGACCTCGAGACTTAACCGCAAGTGGGATTTGTTGCCACCCACGCATATAGTATGGTGCTTATGATGTGTTTGATATGGTGCTTATGATGTGTTTGATGCTATATGATGCAAATGATTTTCACCAAGTAATATAATACTTATATGATGATGTTTATATGATGACGTTGGACTCATGAGGCATAAGTTGAAACTTGATTGTTTGAAATGTGTTTTATACTATTGCAAAAGGCACATGTGTGTGCATGTTGCCTCGTGAGCGTAGGTGCTGCCGGGTAGAGACGTTATAGATGTTTATATTTATTTTATGCTGACTTGTGGTTTACTTTTTAAATGATGGTTTCTAATTTTGAAAAAACGGTTTACCTATGTGGTAACGTGGTGGTTTAGTGGTTATTATGACGATGATTGTTTAACTGTTTTAATTATTTATCATTTAATGATGTGTTTAAAGTCTTCCGTTGCGATGATCATGATTAATTTAAGAAAAACAAAACATGTGAATCATCAAAAACCACGACGTTATTCATAGTTGATATTTAGATTCACATTGTAAACTTTTTTAAAAACAAATAACACCCTTGATTTTGGTTCAAATTTGGTTACAAATTAAGTTGATTTTGGTTCAAATTTGGTTACAAATTAAGTTATGCGTCTTTTGGATTGTAGGTTTTATTTTAATTTGGGTTTCACTCTATTCTCATTTCGGTTCCGTAGTTGCTGCTTTTTATGTTTTAGTGTGTGCGATCTGTTTGAACATTTAATAGAATCGTATCCAAGTTTCATATTTATTCTATCAAAGTCACTCATACTTTATTAGCACTCTAAAAACTATTCAATTTTCGTAAGTGTTCCATTTCTATGTAATTTACTTATTTCAACAAGTCAATCCACTTTTCCCCATATATTAAAAAATATGCCTAAATTATAAATTTATATTTTCCCTCCGTTTATGAAGAATGTTCAATATAGTTCATACTTAATTCATAGTTTTAATGGACTAATTTTAGCTTTTGGATCAATAACATAAATGATCCACATTGCAGTTTAAAATTTTGGGCAGAGTGATGTTTTCGTAATTCACATGTGATACTTTTACAAATCATAT
>JAUEJL010059180.1:0-18844 GCA_032274825.1 Drosophyllum lusitanicum | reverse complement strand
GTCGCCTTCTGACTACGCCAGCTCATCGCGAGATGCTAGGATATCACTGTTTGAGCATGATTGATGATATGTGATATACTTATGTTGATTATTATGCTGTTCTGTACTCACTAGCTATTATAGCTAACATATACTACCTCTCACATGTGCAGGTGATCCTCAGTGAGCTCGGGAGTCTGCGGGTAGTTTACTTTCATAGGAGGAACACTGTTTTTATTAAATTCTGATATTATGTTATGTTTGTATTTATTTTGAGATAATGGTCGGCCGGTTCAGTAACAGTAACACCAAATGATATATGTGGCAACATTTTGACTGTATATAGAATTTGCCACGTGTTTTACTTCCGCTGCTTTTTTAATTATAAGACAAGTGTAAATGTTTTATTTACAGACAAACCCACACGGTTTGAAAACTTAAATTGTATTTTAGAAAGAAAAATTTGGTTCTCAAAATCACGGTGTTACAAAAGTCGGACCAAACCGGGAACGCATCGCGTTCCCCTATCTGGACGCGTCACGTCGCGCGACGAACAGACCTGCAACTTTTCTGTTTTTGATTCTGCTTTCTTCCAGCTTTATACAACTTAACTCAAACACCACCAAAAATCTGGAAATCGAATTCTAACAGTTCTAAAGTATTATAAACTTCATATAACATCTTTACAATCAACACAAACTCATCAAAAACCAATTAAAACTTCAAAAATAAACAAAACCCACTAGATAAGTTTTCTTCAAAACTCTTTAATGATGTTCTTCATGTTCAAGCATCAAATCCCATATAAAAATTTACTTAATCATAATCATAATCAAATAAGAAGACATACCAACCTTTATTTTCAATATCTCACACTAAATCACTAGTTCAAAGATTCAAGTTCTTCTTGTTCTTGAGTTTTCTTCAAGTGTAGGTAAACACACACACTTACACACACTCAAGATATGTGATAAATGAAGAGGTGGTCAATGACTCATGCAAAGCCACAAACATATATCCACACAGCACACATACACAATAATAACCAATCATACAAGCATGAGGTGACACTTCATCTTTTCTAGATAATTACAAACGCAATGTGCTACACTGCTTTCTAGCATATAGTCAATCCAATTAAGCAGTCATCCCTTATTAATAAACATCCTACAAGGTATTTTCTATAACTCTCGTTCAAAAACGAATTCGCTTATTAACATAAACGCATGTGATATAAATATTTATTTAATCACATATAATCATACAAACACTTAAATAACCACAATTAACTTACCACCGACCTGTTTATGACTAAGCCCGGTTTACGGATGTTACAAAAAATGTGCAACACTGTGGTTGTAAAAGCCGTACAACATTGTGTTGTAAAAGTTGTGCAACGCAGGGTAAAAAACGTGTAACACGGTACAAAAGATACGCAACACAATCCAAAGTTGTGCAATAATAATATTCATCGGCCCTACACAAACTAAATAATAACAATAACACAAACTTTTCTTAACATATTTAATGTATAAATTTCCAATAATAATATTCATCGGCCCTACACAGGGGACTTATGGTTCCAAATCTAAATAAATTGTTTAAGAAAATTAGAGTTTGAATAGAAGCAGGGAATAAATGTCACACTAAGAGATAGTCCTGAAAACATAAAACAAAGAAAGCATAAAAGCTTAGTAAGCTAACACAATACTTGCACACTAGATTGCAGATATGCAGGTAACAAATGCACATCATCATCATATAACGCCACACAGACGGATAAGTGCATAGCTGCACATAAATTGTCAAAGCTGCAATAACTAGCGCCCAGCTGCGCATAAATGTCACATCGAAACATCATAGTACATCATCACACATGAGCAGTCATCACGGTATAATGAGTAAGTTAGTGAAAACTCACATGATTAGCAGTATAAGTAACCACAACAAATAATAGTAACTTTAAGGGCTATGCACGTCTATCAACAAGAATCTACAAACACGGTTCCAGTAAGTTAATTATTGGATACACTTCTACTATCCCTGTAACACTATAAGTCTAGGTTTTCGATTCAACTGGACAAGCCTATACATTTTGTGAGTACCTATTTTTTGGTTTACAACGGGGAGATTTAGGATTCCAGAATTTCTCTTGTTGTCGATAGTAGTTTTAACACTACCTAACACTCGATTTGTGATTCAACATTGGTTTTCGATTACAGTTCACATTATAACAATTTTCGATTTTGTTTGCAACTTGTTTTCAATCTTCACTTTCAATTCACGATTCCAAATTCGTGATTCAACATTTGCGATCCAATCCCATCCCCGTGAATTACGATTCGGATCTTGCATGCGATTTGTGATTGTGTTCTCAAACCATGTTTTACGATTCCTTAACAGTTTTAGATTACGAGCCGATGATTTGCGATCTACACATTTATGATTCATGCAGGGGTGGTTTTCGATTAAGGAATCTGACAGGGAGACTCAAATCCATATTTACGATTACATGCAGTTTTTGATTCTAATAACACGTGAACTTACGATTTATGATTCCTCTTAAAGTTCTAGTTTTCGATTCCTCACCCCTCACGATTCACGATTCGACTAAGAACATTTACGATTTACTTCACGCGGTCGACATTTCCAAATTTGATTCTCATTCATAACTCAACCATTTTTCCTAATTCTTGTTGCATTAGATCCCTATCACTATTTTAACAAACCCTTCAAGTCTAGTTCCATTTTTATCAAGTAATAAATACTCCAGGACTCATCTTGTTCTCTTATTTTCATGTGTATAAACAGGAAAAACTACCCGATCCAGAACCCACCCAAAACTAAAACAATCACAGTGAAATTAGTACCTAAATGACGGTTAGAATAAGGGGATTCATACTTGATCGATTACTAGAAACTTCCACTCAATTTGGCGTTGAAAGAATGAAGTTCTTCCTCTCGGCCTTGATGCACACACAACACACTAATCGCACAATCAATAAAGCAGCTATAGTAAACAGACATAGGTTTCGTGCCTTAATATTGTATTTATTCCTTCTCAAGATAAACTCATGTCTAAACACCCATTAATCTATACTATATTATAAAGCATTTAGACCAAATGCTTAATCTCTTAATTTTTAAGTAACTTGAAATATCCTTAATAACCCTCATATCTTACAAATAAATACTTAAAATTTAAATGAAGAGTAAATTATGGTGGAATTTTTAAAAACATTTCATTCGTGTCATAAAGAAATTAAAGTAAGTCTAATTCAATTTGTAAATATGGTAAACTTATTATAAAAAAATGGAAGATGGGAAATCATTAAGTCAAACCCATTTGTAAATATGGTAATTTTGTAATGTGGCAATTATGAGTGTTGCTGTCTTTAATGAATAATTAAAAATTTTCTATGTAAATTGACAATGAAATTGGTTTACATTTATATTTATATTACATTATAAAACATTTAGCTTTCTCTCTCTAAATTTTTTTAAGACTACTTAATTTTAAGTAGTACATGTTTTTATGCATAAGATACAAAAACTTAAAACAATAGCCTAATCAATTATTTCCTTAATTACCTTAACTATTTTATGAAAACTGTTGCTTTAATAAACTATTAAACATGACAACAACTATTTAGTTAATTTATTTTTGATTAAATCACTTAAATAAATACAATTTTTAAGGCAATATTATCTTTTTCTTTAATTATTTAATAATAAATTTTTTCTTATTTTATTGTTTTTCAAAATCTATTTTAATAACTAAAAAAAGGGTTGACTGAAAAAAAAGAAATAGTGAAAACCGAAAAAGGAGAAAGAAAATGGATATGTTGCTGAACAAATTTCATTTTTTGACACCGCATTCAAACATATCATACCCTACATTTTTGATATTGAACGTGTTATCGAGTGCAAACTATTATCATCACCACCGTATTACGCGGGTATAATGCTAGTAATCTTAAATTACTACTAATACTTAAGTATAAGAAATCACTAATATTACTTCATTCCACTATTAATTACAATAATTACAAATGGGGAAATGGGTATTACATATACCATAAGTGTGTGTGTGTGAGTATTATATATATAATCAAATTTATGTCTACGTCTGCGCTACTGGGCAAAAAGCAAGGAAAGAAAAGTTAAAGTGACACATGTACAAAGAAGTACAGTAGCATGTCTTTAGGACCTAAGCGAGTGACAAAATCTTTTTTTATAAACAGTGATCAAAAGAAAAATGATATTTACTTCTATTTTATTCTCCTACTCACTACAACATGACATGTGGACTCCACTAGTTTTTCTTCCTAATCTCCTACATTGATTTCAACACTTGTATTGATCTTGTGAGTAAGAGGATAAGTAGGAGTAAAAAGTAGGAGAATATATAACCTCTCTGATCAAAAAGACGATGTAATGTCTAAAAAAACAGTGACACACATGTAAATGTATATATGTATAGTGGTTATACGAGGGATATTAACGACACATCAATTAAAGGGCTTGGAGAGCAACAAAAACTTAGTTTAGAGGAACCTTCATTGCAATTTCAAACTTAAATGACCAAACTTGCAACATGGGTAAAAGTTAAGGATAACTATTGTAATTAACTATCTGAAGAATATTATTTTTATTAAAACAATAATAAGATTACACAATTAAATCTTGATATCACTTAGACGGTGTGGAGAGAGAAGTGCGGAAAGCCTTTCTCAGCTCGAGACACCATCCTTTTTAATCCCACCTCACAAAACCTCTCATACACGGTGACTATTTTCCATTCACCGAAGCTTCTCTATCTCCTTATATCTCTCACATTCATACATACTGTTTTTTGAAAAAAATATAATAAAACTAAAACATAATAACAACATAAAAAATAATATTTAGTTCACCAAGATGTATCAAAATTGTCATGTTTTGCTATTGTATGTATTGGACTTTAAAATTTCTATTGTATGTATCGAACTTTTAATTTGTCACTATTGTGTGTATTAAACTTTTTATTGCATGTATTAAACTTGTAAGTTTTTTACCTTTTTATGTAACCAAAATACATACAATAGCAACAAATTAATAGTTTGATACATATAATAAAAACTTTTAAAGTTTGATAAACACCATAGCAAAACGTGACATTTTAAATACATTTTAGTGAATTAAACCCAAAAAATAGTATAATCTAGTTTGAAAGGAAAAACTAGAAAATAAAAGAGGAAATAACATGATGTTAAACAATGTCGACGTGCTCTAAGAGTATACAGAGTGAGATATGGTGGCTTTCGTCATTGTGTGGGCATGTGTTTCTCCACTCTATTACCAAGTGGTGATAGGAAGCTGGTGATGATATTCACGCTATAAAATATGTGTGATGAGATAAAGTATGAACTCAATAAAAAAAAAAGTCTCTTATTATTTCTTTCTAAGAGGTGATATATCCTCCTATTTCATCCTCCTACTCACAAGATCAATATAAGTGTCAAAATCAATGGAGGAGATGAGAAAATAGAATTAGTAGACTCCATATGTCATCTTATGGTGAGTAGGAGGATGAAGTAGGAGGATATATTATTTTTCTTTCTTTATTTCTTTTATTTTTATTTTTATTTTTTAATTAGGTAATAAGTATTAAATGAGTATTAGAATCTGGTGTGATGAGGGTGCACGATAAACGGTGAAAATCCGATGTAAGAGTGTGATATGAGTGAGAAATTCACGTTTTCCAACCAGAATCCTAAATTTTGGCTTATAAAAAGGTGATAATAAAATTCAGTAATTCACACTTTAACATGTCAGAGACATAACTCAAGCAAGAAACACATTTTCCTTCAACTTCAAAACCCTTGAAAACCCCCTTTCGTCTTCACTCCCTTTTTTTTTCTAGAGAGAGAAACGCCTGAGGACGAAGGTATGGTGGAGGTTTCACCCGCCGGTGGTAATTCGACGGAAATTTCGCCGGATGAAGAACTAAAGACAATAACTAGCATGTCAATGGCAACCGAACCTCATACCAAGGAAGGCGATACATTTTGTCTGGTTAGTCGGAGGTAATAGCGATACTTTCTACATCTTTCGTCAATCGCGTAGCTATATCTTCGGAAATGTGGAATTTCTAAATTCTTATTAGTCGAATGTAGAGGCTTTAAAAAAATTTAGGGGTTTAGCATTCATTTGCGTTGGTGTGGCGAGAAAGGCCTTTGTGTGTTTGGATCGGTGGCCCATGCACTTAATTCCGTAGCTATTATCTGAAATTAGGGCTTAATTGGATAAATTCCCACTGTGGTGGTGTTGATTTTTTAATCGATAAGAGCTAGTGCAAAGTAGATCTTTCTAAAGTTGATCTGATTTTTTTTAACATTACCGACATGAATTCAGATATTTCAGATTGATGATTAAATTTTTTGATTTTTGGGGTAGAATGTAAGCGGTGTTAAATTAAATTAGTGCTTTAATATCCGATTATGCAGGTGCGTTATGAAAATGATACCCATAGTCTTTCAAATTTGAGGTCCGTGCATTTGAATCTGATAGCTGTTATCTGCAATTAGGGCTTAACTGGATTATCTCCAGATGCTGTAGAGTGTTGAATTGTGATCCAATAAGAACAAGTGCAAGTTAGATAGTTTCTAAAGCTGAGCTGTAAGGCACATGTTTTTCAAATTTAACATTACCTTCATTGGATTTTTCCTTTACTCCGTAGATTGTGGTAGCTCTATACAGGATTAGAGGTGCAGTTTTCAATATATGTGGGTGCAGCCAGAGAAGGCAATTTTATTTGTTTGAATATGAGGTCCGTTATGTACTACTAGGGCTTAATTAGATGAATTTCCTATGTAGTTGTTTTTTCTTCTCATGACTTTGTAAAAACTAGTGCAACGTAGATATTTCTGAAGATGAAGTTCTGAAAAGATGATTCAAGAAACAAAATTGATATAAAAATCAATACAATAAATATAAATCTCCTGAGATGATGATTGAATTTGTTGACTTTTTGTGGTAGAATTTAGTGGTTTTTGAAAAAGAATTAGGGTTTTAGTCCAGTAAGAGCTAGTGAGAAGTAGATGGTTTTTGAGAAGTAGGATGAACATGATTTTCAAATTTGAATTCACCGTACAATCATTCCATGGATTTTCTAATTAAATACTACAAAGTTCAACCATCAATGCATGAGCGCGGATCCAGTGAAGCACTTCTTTCCTAGAACTTGCTTAGTTCAAAACTTAATACTATGTACATTCATAAGGTTGCAAGTGACACTTTAGTCTAAATCTTTGATACCCTAACATATATTGAGCAGGAATGAGATTTAAGGAAAGAGATCTAAATATATTTATGATTTACTAATTACCAAAGCAAAAGGAGCAAGAAATGATGGTATACGAGAACATGAAATGAGATTTTTTTTGTGTAGATCACCTATTGCGGTGCAAAAGGAAGGAGATGAAAACAGGGAAGAGTTACTTAAAATATGGAATCTGAATTGATGCTTCAAAGTGCCTAAGATTCGTAATGCATCTTTAGGTTATCTATTTAAAATTGTAATCCATCTGTTTGGTTACCGTCTATTGCTTCTTGTTGTCGGTCTAATCTGCATGTTAAGGAATGGCCACCCTCTTTTTTTTTTAACGGCAAAATAAGAACCTCTAAGAGAAGCTACGGCTCCGCCATCACCCCTCCTAAAGGCCCCAATATATATTAAAATTATCAACTAGCAAGTTGCTAGAAATATCCAAAATGACAATAAAGAGTTAGACAATACAAGGATTACAACACCAAGAAGACCAATCGAATGAGACCCTTTTACGTTTCCTATGTTTGATCCAAAAGAAAGTTAGGGATTGAATCGAACTTGAAGGAGACCATAGAGTGGATCTGCTGCCCGCATTAAAGACCTTCTTGTTCCTGTACTTCCAAACGAGCCAAAGAAACGTGTAGATAACACTTCGAATGGCCACCCTCTTTTAGTAGCATATTTTTTCCTTATAATATTGATTTCTTTTATTTAGACGACCATTAATGTAAAGCAAAATTTGTAATTGAAATCTGTGTTTCAGTAATGCACAATGAAAAGATGGAGACAAGAGAGAAATATGTATCCTCCTTACCTTCTCTATCAAAATAGGGATAAATCTAAATTTTGTAAAAGCCACAAAACATAATTTTAGTTTGTGATGAGTTTGACTTGGCTTGTAAGAAATAAAGCGATTATTTATAGTTAGTTAGACGCTTATCTTGTCCTTAGTCTCTTAATTTCTTATTCTCTTCTATAATTCTTATTAGTTTCTTATTAATAGACGGAGTTTCTTTGGCGGTTAATACTTAATAATCTGCATTTCCTGACGAATAGGTCGATTAGAATGTTTATCTTTTTTGTGAGTTCATGAACTTAATCTTTAATTCCACACTGTACTACTGTAGCCATTTTATCTACATGCTTAGGAATGTAATTTTAATGGCAATTATACACATATGAACTTGTATATGTGTACTGCTATAAATGATTTAACGTTTGCATTACAAGCCACACAAGTAATTCCGTGCCTCACACATGTACCCATACCCTAAATCCGTACATACTGGGACTCAAGGACCACTGCAAACTTGTACAGTAAAAAATAGTTGGTTTTAAAATTATAAAAGCCAATAAAAATTCTTTGGAGCAAATGGGAAGCCAAAATAGAAACAGAAGACCGATAAATTTCTAATTAACTTAAACATCGACACATCGTAGACGTAATTAATCTGCGCCTATTACATGATCTAAACTTCTAATCTGTTCACCTATAAATGTTTGTAATATGTACATATATTCATATATGCATGCCTATATCTATACACACATGCCTAATCTTTACCTTAAAAATCCTCCAGCACGTATACAAACCAGGATTTTGGAGTTATTTTAGTAGTTTGACATTCCTGTCATAAATCCATCACTGTTTTTTGCATTCAATATACTAATGTATCTATTTAAAATGTCGAAAATGATTTATCTGGGATACATTTTATATTTGTTTTTGAATAAAGATGCTCCAAAAGGTAGCTAAATTTAATATTTCGAATACAGCTTTTGCAAGCGAAGGCATATCCAAAAGATTAGATTACGGTTACACATTTGTCTGAGCCATGCTATAATCTCTCTTTGACTTTATTGTGCTTATTTCTTAAATTTGGTAGGAGTGTATGACGGCTGCTTATGTTCATTTAGTTATCATTTTCACACATTTCTCCTATAACTTTTATTTTTGACAGATGGTGGGATAAATGGATTGCATTTGTGACTCATAACAATACAGTTAATACAAATGACGGGTCATCTTCAGAGCATCAGGATTCAATCACTTCAAGTACTCCAAGAAGGCCATCAAGCATCAATAATTCTGATTTGATCTATGAAACAACATCTGAGAATTCAACCATGGGCATTGAGCTTCTTGATTCATTACAAGAACACACTGATTACATATTGGTCCCAGAAGCAACATGGGATCAATTTTGTGCATGGTTAGTTTAAATGGGCCTTAAATTATAATATTCTCTTCCGTTATTTATTTATATATTTAGACATTTCATATTTTTGCATTAATATAAAATATATTTATAACTATGGCAGCCGCCAATGAGCTGCTGGTTTTTTAAAAACCTAATTTTTTTAGCACGAGACTCGAATCATTAATTGAAGTTCTGCAAAATTAAAGCTTTATAATCTATGATATTCTCCCCCATTACTCTTTCGAAGAAGAGAATTAGGAATCATCATAACGAAACAGATATTTAATTCCAAACATGGATTCATATTCTATCAAAAAGACCTATGGCGCAACTACTTCAGTTCATATAACTGTAGACACTCTCGTACATAATAAAAATCATGCATTGATATCAAGGAACTAGTTTAATGAGGTTATCTGCTAACAACAAGAAATTAGTAATGTTCTTCAATTTAACGGCATCTATCATATTGTTTCCCAGTATCTTGACCTAGCTGACAGTGGCTGCTTCTTATTTGATCCAAATTATGTTTAACTTAAGTGTGTGCTGGTCACTGCTGGTATAAGTACAAAGCATTAATAGGTCTACTATTAGCTGTTTTTTATAAAAATACACGGCGAACATTTTTAATGATTGTTGAGGTGCAGGTATGGAGGGGGGCCTAAATTGGCACGGAAAGTAATATGTTGTGGTGAATCGCAATCAGAATTATCTGTAGAAGTATATCCTCTACGCATTCGATTACATTTGACTCCAAAAGGTGACCAGTGTGCCATAAGAATAAGCAAAAAGGTGCAGCTTTAGTTAAATACATTACAAATAGGTATGTCTATAATCTGCATTCTAAAGCTTTCACTTATATGAGCAGGAAACTATTGGAGCTTTACATAAAAAGGCTTGTGAGATATTTCATCTTAATCCAGAGCAAGTAAGAAATCCTGTATATTGTTTACTATGGATAAGCTTTTCTTGACAAACGTTTCGCGAATTGTTTATGTTTTTATTTTTTTTCCGATGCTCTGTCAGGCAAGCATTTGGGATTATTACAGCCATCGGAAACATGCTTTGATGAATGACTTAGATAAAACGCTTGATGATGCCAACATACAAACAGATCAGGATGTGAGTTACTTTATTTGTGTGAATTTCTGTTAGGATTTTACATGTGCATAAATTATTTCACTCAATTTTAGAATCGTGTCATATCTCTGTCATGCGTTAATCCTAAGGTGCTAAATTTTGTTTGGATAGCTTCAAGATTCTACAACATATGGAGTACCCTTTACATTTCTTGATATGTATTTAGACCTTCTGTTTTCACGTTTCTTGTGTTCGCATTTGGTTAACCTATGCCATCTTGTCTAGATAGAACTCTTAGTTCCAGATTAATCATCCAGTCACATTTTTTCTAAGTTGTAACCAGAATTCTTGTCTTCTAACTTGCTAGTTTATAATTTCATTTATAAGAATTTTTAAAAATTAATAAATTTACATCTTATGTGGTTTTGCACTTTTGCTCACCTCCTATCATGGAATAACTGCAGCAATGTGCTACACAGAACTGTTAACTGATAAGAACATATCATGCCAAAGGTGGCAATTGATTGATTCAGGTTATGCTTTATCAATGGATCAAATGGGTAAAATAAAAAAGTTAACTTAAAAGGAAACGGGTCGAAGGCCCAAATTTAAGACACCTTTTAAATAGTTATAGTAAAAGTCTGTTACTAGTGAATTAATATAGTTCTTGTAATCATATGATTTGCAGCAATTAACAATATTAGTTGATTTCGGAGGGAGGAAGAGAGATTAGGCGCCATATATGAATTTCATGTGTATACATAATTCTTGCAACACTCTTGCACTAAAATATAATTTCCTAACTCACTTGGTATCTAAATCACTCTGTTCCAGATCCTGAACTAAAAGAAAACTCTTCTATTTATAGCCTCTAATCAATCCACTAAACATTTACCAAAAGAAACTCCAAAGAAATAAAACTGACGCTGTGACGTCATTTATATTCGTCATAACTTTCTATCGGTAATTCCACATGTTTCAAGGGCAGCTGCACTCAAAACATGACTTCAAGAGCTTTGATTTGATAGGTAGAACACCTGAAATGTTTACCGTTTTGCCTTCCAAGTTCTTTAACTAAGGACCCATTTTTTAGTGATAGGATTTGATTAGTCAAGTTTAATTCTCAACACATATTCGACACTAGCTATACTTATCAAAAAAGGAAAATTTCACAACAATAACCAAGTTTCAAAAGTGTTCCACTAAAGTCACTCATACTATTGAAAACTAATAGTTTTGGACAAAAGTATTTTGGTTCAACCCAACCCATACAAGATTACCACAAGTTGAGCCGTAATCCAACCCGCCCTAGCTGTCCAATTTGCCATCTTATTTATTCTATTTGTATGACTAGAGATTTGTCTTAACATCCAAAAATAGCCTGTCTACTTAATTTGTCAATAATTTTGTTTCCTTATGTGCAATTGCTGAATACAGATCTTGGTGGAAGTCATTGATAATGGTGGTGGTTGTACAAGTGATGTTCAAGAGAATGGGTTTCCCAAAAACGAGTCATCAGCACTTGTTGATCCTTCAAAAACAAACTATTCAATTGCAGGCGGTATTTATGCAACCAAAAGTGTCCCAAAGAACGCCAATTCAGAATTGTCACAGCTTCAGAGCTTGTCTTCTGCAATTAAAGAATCAGAAGATAAAACAACACCTGTGTCTGTTGGTGTTAGCACACGTGGCTCTTCTGGTGGTTTAACTGGATTGCTGAACTTTGGCAACACTTGCTTTATGAACAGTGCTATACAATGTCTTGTTCATACACCAGAATTTGCTACATATTTCAGAGAAGATTATCATCAAGAAATCAACTGGCATAACCCTCTAGGGATGGTGGTAAGTTTTGGTTTCAATCTTTAAATGGAAAGCTATATGAATGCCCTAAGAGTAAGAGGTGCACAAAGCCTGATCTTAAAAGGGTTACGTAGGCCTGAGCCTTTACTTGGAAATATGGACTGATTTGGGTCTGGTTCTACATCTTAAAGGTTTTCAGCTTTTTTGTTATTAGATATATAATTATTAGCTACAAGAAAATATTTGCATTTAGATTATAGTTACGAAAATGTTTTGAAAGTTGAAACAAGACTGTATTTTGAATGTTAAAAATAAAACTTGAAACGATTCAACTTTATGAAGAATAAAAATACCCAAATTGGTTTTATATAGCATGGAAATATAAAAATTTGCACTTATATTACATGAAGAATATTTTAACTCATAAAGAAGATTAAACACTATAAAGTATACAAGAACCAAGTTACCCGCACATAAATGTAAAAATAACTACAATTGGTTTTATAAAGCATAGAAATATACAAATTTGCAGTTATTGTAAATGAAAAAAATAGTTTAACTCATAAAAAAGATTAAATAGTATACAAATACTGAAATACACACACATGCACTAGATGATTTTTTAAAATTGTATAGGGCTCTAGAGAACGGGGCCTTAAGGACCTGACATTCTGGCCTAACTGGGCTTGCCTAGAACTGGGCTTCTAATCAAAATATCAAATACTAGGACTAGTATGCAACTCTTGGGCTCAATTGGGCCTTGGATCATGCTTTTGTTTTTTTAGTATTTTGTAAACATTTTCTCTTTCCGTCTCAATTCAGAGTTCTGCTTGAAATTTACTTCAGGATGTAAAATTTACTCCAGTGTGATTGGTTTTGCAAGATTGTCTATTCCTTAATTTTGGAAATCTGATATGTAGGGTGAGCTAGCTTTAGCATTTGGTGAGTTACTTAGGAAGTTGTGGGCCCCAGGAAGGACTCCGTTTGCTCCTCGGCAATTTAAAGCAAAGCTTGCTCGCTTTGCACCACAATTTAGTGGATACAATCAGCATGATTCTCAGGTTTGTTGTTGTAGTCCCTTCGAATTTTTATGAAATCATATATAATGAAGTTTATGGTCTTATGTTTACTATATAAATAGGAGCTTCTGGCATTTTTGCTTGATGGACTACATGAGGATCTGAACCGTGTCAAACACAAGCCATACATCAAGTCCAGAGATGCTGATGGTCGACCTGATGAAGAAGTTGCTGATGAGTATTGGGCAAATCACATTGCTCGTAACGATTCAATAATTGTTGATGTCTGCCAAGTGAGTATCATTTTCTTTTGAATGGGTATCATATAAATGAGTTACCACAGTGAATGTTTTTTCTTAGAGGTGGCAAGATAGCAGGTTGGGTAACAGGTCAAAACTGCCCTCATGACCTGCAAACACGCCTGTCCATTTTTGTAAATAATTAATGCGCTATGATAAGAGATTAAGTTGGGACCTTTTTGTTTCTTTTTTCTAATATATTTTTTTAACAGGGTCAATTTAAGTCGACTTTGGTTTGTCCTACATGTGAGAAGATATCTGTTACATTTGACCCGTTCATGTATCTCTCGTTGCCTCTTCAATCAACTACTACCCGTTCAATGACAGTGACAGTTTTTAGTTGTGATGGAAGTGCTGTTCCCGCCACTTGCACTGTAACAGTACCGAAACAGGGACGTTGCAGAGACTTGATTCAAGCACTTAGCACTGCTTGTGGTTTAAAACAAAATGAAAAAGTTTTCCTAGTGGAGGTCAACACCTTAATTAATCGTTAAATAGTTGTTGATTACGAGAGACATATATGAGGTCTGATTAAGTTGTTTTTTCCCCACTTCTTTTTACAGATACGAAACCATTTGATTCACCGGTTTCTAGAAGATCCTCTAATGTCATTATCTTTCATAAAAGATGATGACCACCTTAGTGCTTACAAAATCCCCAAGTCAATGAGAAACACTAAATTTCTCCAGCTGATACACCGTCGCGAAGAGCTGTAAGTCAACACAATGCTCGTAAGTTATCCAATTCTTTTTTTGTAATTTTATCATTTTCTTTCTTCTTCTTGTTTTAGGGAAACTGGTAATGCGCGGGGCACAACAGGATGGAAGCCTTATGGAACCCCACTTGTTTTTCCGGTTTCTAGTGATGCAACTATCACCAGAGGTGATATACAGTTGATAGTTCACACAATGCTCTCCCCCATGCTAAAAGCTGAACCCGAGCATTCTGATGATATCTCTGATACTAACACATCATCAGACCTCAAGAATATGAGCATTGAAGCAGATCCAACTTGTAAAGAGAATAATGATCCCAAGAGAACTCCCTCAAAACTTCCCTTAAAGTTGGTTGATGGAAGCAATGCATGTATTGATCTTTCGGTTGCAGAAGAGAGAACTGTGAGATTACCCTCATCATCGATGTCAGTACTGCTATTTATTGATTGGTCACCGAAGCTTTTGAAAAAGTACGACACACATTACCTAGAAAAGCTGCCAGAAGTTTTCAAATACGGACCAACGAAGAAAACTCGGTCCGAACCTCTGTCTTTGTACACATGCTTAGAAGCTTTCTTACGTGAGGAGCCATTAGTACCCGAAGATATGTGGTATGTATTGTGTTTTCCGACTTTTATCAGATAGTAGTTTTGTTTTTTAATTTATGAAATTTGTTAAAACGTTTGTTTGATGTGTGATCGGTGAAGGTTCTGCCCTGAATGCAAAGAGAGAAGGCAAGCAAGTAAAAAGTTGGATCTTTGGAGGCTACCTGAAGTACTTGTGATACATTTAAAGAGGTTCTCTTATAGCAGGTCCATGAAGCATAAGCTGGAAACATTTGTCAACTTCCCTATACATGATTTCGACTTGACAAATTACATTGCAAACAAAAACAACTCAACCCGACAAGTATATGAACTTTATGCCTTAACTAATCACTATGGCAGCATGGGAAGTGGCCACTACACTGCACATATTAAGGTCACCTGATAAACTTACACATTTCATAATACTATTGCTATTGACATTTTACTTTTTTTTAAAAGTAGTTCTGATGCGTAAGTATTACTTCTGCGGTGCAGCTTATTGATGAAAACCGATGGTACAACTTTGATGATAGTCACATATCACCTATTAATGAAGATGATGTCAAATCAAATGCTGCTTATGTGCTATTTTACAGGAGGGTGAAAACCGAATCCTCCAATGGTCCTCAGTCTTCTGCGGGTCGTAAGTGACCCCTCAATAGATTCACATACATTGATAACAAAAACAAAAACATGTACCTGGGATTAAGCGACCCTGAATGAAATAACAAAGTGTTTTAACTTTTGGTTTTTTTAATCTTGTAGCTTCACTTGTTTGTCTGTGCGTGTGTTGTGTGGAGTTTAAAGTTTTTGACCAGCTGAGAGTATTTGTGGCGACAGCTAAAACTGCAAATGAGCTCCCAGCACATATATATGGGTGTGTTCCGTTTGTAGCTTTTTAGAGCAGGTAGCTTTTTGTTTTGAAAGAAAAGACTACAAGAATTGTTTAGATGAAAAGGCTGGAAACTTTTTTAAAACAAAAGGCTCCAAATCAAAAAGCTTCTTGAAGTAATTTTTAAAACTAGTTGGAAGCTTTTTTTAATACAAAATTACTTAAATACTCTCTTTAATTGTTTTACAATTTCTCATATTTTTATGATTTATTCTTTTTTGTCATTTTATACTATTCAACTACCGGCTATTTTGCTAAACATATATACAAATAAAAGCTACAGCTACCAGCTACAACTATCAGAAGCTATAACTACTAGCTACTTCTGTCAAACACACCCATATATAACTACCATCACCGATCTAGTTCATCAATAATTTAAAAGCATGGTGCAATCGGTGTAGCATGTTGATTTGGTACTGAGGTGTTATTTTGCTACGGCTGACTACGAACCCGGGTTGGGGGGGGGGGGGGGTCGTTGATTTAATTAATAAATGAACATGCAAAAATATTTCCATTCGTTTAATTAAACACAAACACAGCCTGTATTCATTCGTTTATGTTTGTGTATGTTTGATTATTTGTCCGTTCATGTTTCTTTGTTCGTATGTAAATTAATTTAAATCATATATGGGTAATATAAATTCATATAAGACATTTTTAAAATTAGCTATTTAGTTTATAAATCATAATTAGTTAATTTATATATTACTTGACTAGTGTTTTTTAAATTAACATAAATTCATATATACATCTACATTTTTGAACGAAGAACTAGAAGTTTAAACCCCCCCCCCCCCCTCTCCTTTTCGGCTTTTTTATTTTTTTCTTTTTCCACAAACTCTGGCTACTTCTTCTTCATCTTGTGTTGATGGTAAAACTGAATCTTCAATCAATTCTTGTAATTGGTTGAAAGTTGCTTCGTGTGCGATGATGTGTACACAAGCATTCTCAGTATGTGTTAGAATCGAGAACAAGATCGTTAGATGTTTATTTTTAGATGTTCCGATGTTATTATGTTGGTTTTTGAATATTTTATATATATTTGTCCGCTTGCATTAGTTTATGTTCATTAATGTTCGTTTATGATCATTTGTGTTTGTTTATGTTCGTTGAGGATGTAAATAACGAGCACAGACATGCTCATTAGTGTTCCCAAGTTAAAATTATGAGAGAAAAGAAAAGATTTAGGAAGGAAAATGAACTTTAATTGCGTTCCCAAGTTTTGTAGGAGAGAAGAAAAGATTTTGGAAGGAAAATTATCCTTTATTTTCTTTCCTGATTTTCCTCCCAAAGTAGGGAAGATTTTGGAAGGAAACCAAAAAACACTTCAAATTTCACTTCTTTTCTCATTTTCTTTCAAACTCGGGAACGCCCAATGACAAAAACATTTTCCTTTCTCTTCTCCCGTTAATTTCTATCATTCTATTTTCTACCCACGTATAACTCAGGAACACAACATAAACTAATGAACATGAATTATTCATCTAAATGTTCGTATTTATCTAAAGTTAAAACGAATTAATATGAACATGCCATGTTCGTGT
Source organism: Drosophyllum lusitanicum (assembly GCA_032274825.1). Taxonomy (NCBI): domain Eukaryota; kingdom Viridiplantae; phylum Streptophyta; class Magnoliopsida; order Caryophyllales; family Drosophyllaceae; genus Drosophyllum; species Drosophyllum lusitanicum. The sequence continues at coordinate 1,409 of JAUEJL010059180.1, read as the reverse complement.
TTGTTTAATTCTTTTGTAGGCTATAGCTCTACTTGTAGCATCCCCTTACTGATTGACACCCGACAATATCTCTCTCTCTCTTACACACACACACACTTTCTATCTCTCTCACACACATGTTTTGAACATTAAAAAGATGAGATAAATGTAACAAGGTTGAAAGATGAGTATTCTCTAGATATGAAAGATGGGGAAATGAAGTGATGTGATATTGACGTGACATGAAAGATGGAGAAAGAATGGACGAAGAATAATGTTTTTTCCATATATTTTCCAACACATTGGTATCACTGGACTACAAACTATTTTATAGATTTATACAAAATGTGTTCATTTTGTAATGAATGTTTTTATCAAAAATCTTTTATTCAGTAACGAAAGTTTATCATTTGTTTCATTTTTACATTAATATGGTAATTATTGTGTATTTTCTTTTAGCAAAAACAAATTAAATATGAAAACTTACTTAGATAATAATCATATATAAATATTCAAAGTTCAAAAAAAATGTCATATTACACATTTACATCTACTTACTAGTTTTTAGCAGTTACTTTTCATTATTCACATCTCTATGTTTTATAAAAATTTGTTTGAAGTCACGAAAGGGTAAGGTTTCTCAAGTATCCACTTTACCCTTATAGTTTGGCCTTTGCTTAAATTTTTTGTAGCTTTTAACCAGCGGGTTCAAAAGATGAAAAAGTTGCACATCACAAGACGAATATGAAGATGAAGATGAAGACTCTATTTTGGGAAGATGAAGATAAAAGAAGAATGGTGGGTTTTTTTTTTTCTTTTGAAGAGTGAGTAATTTGAGAAGGATATAGTCGTATTCTATATATCTATTGCCGACGGTGAGTCTAGAGAGAGAAATCCAACCTTGATCTATAGTCATTGGATCAAACTAACTTTAAATCATAGCCGTGTTAAATAAACACTGAAATAGTCAAAGTATCTCGCCTAAGAATAGGAGCACATTTATATTAGGTTTAGAGTGTTTAGTATTCCTAACTTAACAAACTCCCAATATTATATGTCATCATATTTTATTTCCACTTCGTCATCTTTTTCATCCGCATCAAGTTCATGGCATCTCTCCATCATTGACGTCTGTTGCAACAAAAGAAGACGTACGTGCTTTCACCACTTTACTGTATTAATTAGGAAGAATCATAGAATGGTTTCTGTTCGTATTTTAATTGAACGAATATTCAGTTTTTTTAATGTAAAGGATCAAAGGGAACTGTGAAGAATGTAAGAAGCATGGTTGTAGCTTTTTTTATTTGAGTTTGTAAATAATAAATTATAATCATTTTAACAATAAATTCTAATTATGTTATTGAAAGCATGAGTCATGACACTATCTATTTATCACACTAGGATAATATTAAATTTGTTGTTATTGATTT
>JAUEJL010059169.1:0-18845 GCA_032274825.1 Drosophyllum lusitanicum | reverse complement strand
GGGAATTGGACGGCTAAGATTGGTTCTCGCAGTTCTCGTACGAAAAACAGTTCTCGTTTGAACTTTTGCCTATCTATAATATATTATAAAGCATTTAGGTCATTGAAATCTCTTAATTTTAAGTAATTTGAAATTACTAATTTATCCGACAAAGAATTTCACTACCTTAGGACCGTTATAGTTACGGACTCCGTTCACTAGGGTTTCGGTCGCCGGCTCCCCTATAGATTACATTTCTCTACTAGAATCCAATGGAATTTGGAAATGAAAGATTTTTTTATTTGAAAATTATCTGTGAATGAACAAATTCCAATTCAAATGGTATCTTTCAACTAAAACAATGAGATGCTTAAATGAAATTCTTTTAATTCTAATAAATCAGGAGGAATTTTAATGATAGGACATGAGATAATTGTCCTTTCAACATAGCTGCATCTCTTTTCGAGTTTTCGGAAGACGGTTGAGTCTCCTTGTTTTTTGTTCGGTTCTCAAGTCTCTAAACTTATGAAGTCGCGTTTCTGTAGTGGACCAATTCGTTTGCTTACCAAGGGTTCGAATACCTCTCTTCCTTACCTTCACCTAATTTACCGATCTTACTAACCACAATAGATCAAATAGCAATGGATATGACTATTCTAACAGTTAGACCTTTCTTTGATATGGATTCTCTGTTCCTAATGGTCGTGGTACGAAAAATACTTTGGAAATATTCCCCCATGGCACAGCCAGAATCTGGGGTCAGAAATTGTAGAGGAGTAGGATCTGAAGTGGTGGCTGCTACAAGAATGGAATATTCCATAGCATTCACTTCGAATGACATCTGTAAAAACTTGATTATTTCAAAATGAGAGACCGGCTTTCCCCAATAAAAGATTACTCTTCTCGCTCACAAAGCAGGTGACCAAGGCAGAGGATTGCAGGTAGGGATGTAAATGAGCCGAGCTACTCGCGAGCTATTCGAGCTCGGATCGTTAAAAGCTCAAAACGAGCTGAGCCTTAACAAGCTCGAGCTCGAGCCTACATTAAAGCTCATTTAATAAAAGAGCTGAGCTCGAGCTCCAAAGAGTGGGCTCGCGAGCTTAAACGAGCTCCATATATAAAATAATTTATATTTAATTTTTAATAATTACATATATCATTTTAATAAAAATATCAAAATAATACCCGAGCCTAAACGAGCCTAGCTTAAACGAGCCTAAATGAGCCGAGCCCGAGCTTCATAAATATTAAACGAGCCGAGCTCGAGCTTAACATCATAAGCTTTAAACGAGCCGAGCTCGAGCTTAAAAAAGCCCAAACGAGCCTGTCTCGATAAGTGTTTGGCTCGGCTCGGCTCGTTTACATCCTTAATTGCAGGTCTCCCTCTATGTCTTTCAATCTATGGACAAGCCAAAGGAGGACAAACCGGAAATGAAAAAAGACGATCCATCTGGGTTCCATCTAAATCAACCAAATCAATGTTTAGTGTTGCGAAAGACTGGGATGGAAAACAAAACAAAATGTATCGGATTTTTAGCATGTACAACAATCAAACCAGAGACCAAAGCAAGGCCCGATCAAATAAAAAGTATCATAGTACATCATCTTTTCCAGAAATGGAACTAAAAATTCATTTAAAGTGAAAATTTACACTCAAAATTAAAATAACCGGTCCCACCACTCTTGCGGACACCACACTCATTTTTTTAACATAAATAAATACAAATTATCTAATTGTCATAAATTAATAATCATATCATTCAATTAAACTTTCGTATGACTGGTAACTTGGTGTTACTAATTAACGGGGTGGTGTGGTTATTCGTGATCACCAACGATTTTCTATTTATTTTTAAATTTGCATTACTAACTATTAAACATAATTTTTAAAACATTACATTACATTACACAATTATAAAAAAATTCTATTTAACTTTCGGATGATAGATTGGTGATGTCTATATAATAGTTAGTCATATCAACAATTACCGTATGTTTAGTCATATCAATAATTGTTGTATGTATTCTAAAACAGCACTAACGTGTACATACTTTTTGATGCCTTAAATATAGACAAAAATTATATTAACACGTTGATCTGTAAATGGGTCGAAGTTAAAATTCTAGTATAAGCATGCAAGAACATTTTTGTGCTTCTCATTTCCACTTACTTTTTAGTTTTTTATATACTATCACCGTCATCATACTATTACCAAGGACGGACCTTATTGGTTGTCCGGGATAGCACGAACTACCCCTTAACTTTTTATGAATGATGTTATTTTTGGAAAAAGGTTATTTTTATATATATGTACAACCCTTAACAATATTATTGTGCAACTACTTGTATTTTAATAAATAAAATTAGATATTCATTGCAATGTGCATATTTTTCTTCATTATTTAAATAAGCTCAACTGGGTTAGTTAAGTGTTTAATATTTTTAACAATTAGGCCTAATTTGATTAATTAAATGTGTGCTGGTAATTAGCTTAGTGTTGGCTTTTCAAACCCACAAAAAAGAGTTGGCTAATTAACTTAGTTAATCTTTTATTTATTTAATAATTATTTATTAAACCAATGAACTTGTTGATATATTAGTTAATTTGTTGAAACTGATAATGATTTAGTTAGGTACAATTGATTTCGTTTGAATAAATTTTCTAAGTTTCTAGGATTTGGTTTTATGGTCTACTCACATTTTATCACTTAATTGCATTTAGTAACTTGGTTTTGACCCGGTATCTAACCTCACCCACTAGCATTTTTTTAGTCCTATATGAATGAATAATTGGATTGTGAAATATAAACTATGAGTTGTGCTACCATTGATAAAAAAATTTGGGTCTGCCACCGACTATTATTATTGTTGTATTCTATATACATAATTACATAGTTTGCTTAAAACGGGTTTTATCTTTTTTTTTTTCGTTTTTACAAATTTTAAAGGGTAAAGTAAGATACTTAAAAAGAAATAACTTTAGCATACAAAAGTTGAGATGATACCATATGGAATGTTTGGTTAAAAATGGTAACCTTGAACTTTAGGTTTTCGTCCAAAATTTGTGCAAGGTGGTTTTTGAGAAATTTATGCACGCCAATCGATCATCCATGTCGCCATACTAATATTATTTGGTATTTCATGAATTCATTTTCTCTCTTTAAGGTTTGTTATTTCTATATCTAGATATTTAGCAAAAAAAATATATTTAGTTATACAACTATTTAAAACTAATAACAATAGTCAAATATACGATTTATTTGTCGTTTTATATATGTATGTTAATATCTGAAATTGACTGGCTTCTCAACATACAATAATTTGTTATGAATGATTTGCTTCTCACCCGTGCGTTGCGACGGCGTTTGAAGGTGAACAAAAGATAGAAACTAACATACAAACATGAAGATAAAAGCGTGAAAAAAGATAAACGTTGAGGATGTTTAGACTCGAAGCAATTTAGGTTTTTTTTTTCCATATTACGTTTAACATATTTTCTCTTATAAGTTCTAATATTTAATGCTTTGTGTAAATCTAAATACATTTTTATAACCGACTTATTTATTATTCGCAGTATCAAAACTGAATCTGTAAGTGTTTTATCCGCTAGTTGGGGTAGAATTTCATGTAGCAACATTTAATTTTTTTTCGTCTTTGAATTAAAGCTCATATATATAGAGTTTTATTTCTTAATCTATTATTTAAAAAATCATTCTAAGAAGCATAATCAAATAATCAACCTTAACTAATAGTTATAATAAAAAAATAACATAAAGTTTATGATAAAAGGAGAAAACATACATATTTTATTTTAAACATAATGAATAAAATGATACACTATTTATTTTTTTAATCATAAGTAGTCCATAAATCTTCTAAATAGAAGTCATAATTGCTAATAAAAATACAAAATCAAAAAGAGAAAGAGAAATTAATCGCAAAAAGCCAAAAAGTATTAGAAATACCATACCAAGTAAAAAGTATAATAAATGTTTTTTTTAACAAAAAGCGTACAAAGAAAAAAGAAAATAAAACGTATATATGAAAGAAAACACAAAAATAGATACTTTTTTAGTTTTTTTATCTTATCCTAAATAAAAAAAGAAAATGAAAACTATTTTAATTTAAACCAAAAAGGAACAATAACATAAATTAAAATTATAAAAATTGAGAATTTGAAAAATGTAATTAATTTTTGTAAATACAATTTTAAAACTATAGTCATTTGAATTACAATAATAAATAAAAAAAGGAAAAAGGAAAAAGGAAAAAAAATACTGGGGCAGCCAGGGCACTTGAGGACAAAACCAGGCATTAAAAAGAGAAAAATAGGCTTTGACCAGGTGGGTACTTCTCAACCTTAAGGTTATGGGTTCAAGTCTCAATAGTAGACATATGGTATAAAATTAGGTGAGTGAGTGTTTATCTGTTAAAAAAAAAGAGAAAAATGGAAGTTTAAGTATACTAGCGACATGTATTTTTTTCCTAGTAAATATATGATATATATTATTTGTTAAAGAAATTAATATTAAATAGCCAAAATTAAAATCTATAGTGAATGTACCTTGTAGCTATAGATTACTTGATTTACAGACTACAGTTTTAATATTGGTTGTAAGATCGATTGTAAGGACCCCTCAGGATGGCTTACCTATTCATCTTTGTGATTTTGTGTCTAATTTATTTAACATTTCTTCATAATAACATACAGATTTAATAGAATTTAGTGAACTAGTTTTTTTGAGTTGTAATTGAGTGTGAAACTGAAATTGTGTATCTGGAGTATAATATTATGAGTTGTATACTTGTATATGAAGCTGAGAAAATAGTGGAGTTTTCCTAATATTGTGGGGGCACATTAAGATGTTCTCATATTGCATGTGGGCACTGCTACATGAAACTTTCTTGTTGCTTCTACTTAAATAAACCTTTATATAGCAACTGGTCAATTAACATATATTCACAAATAATGCCTAGAGTTTAAACCATTCAAACTAGGGGTTTTTCACATTGATGTATATATTATGATTCACTCTTTAGATGTTCAAAGATTTTTTAATATTCTTATTAAAAAACAAATCTTCTTATATTAATCCTAAAAGAATATTACTTTCTAGTTGGTTGTCTTGTGAAAAGATATTATTGTTAATATTCAGTTCAACTTTATCAAAATTTTAAAATATTTTAAACCAAATCAAGTATTTTCATTCGATTAAAATGACTTATAATCTAGCAGTATCCGGTATATTAAGGGTACCATAAGATTGTGGGATTAAGTTTCGTATTAAAAAAAAGATGTAGATTTAATTAGGAAGTGTGTACGTGTTGTTAGGTTTTTAAAAAAATAAGCATAAAATTAATTTTTAGAGTGTACGAAGGGATTTTTTTTTTAAAAAAGAAAAACTTACATTAACACGGAGTACTCGGTGGTGATTCTCTTATATAGTGTTTTCTAGTAATCATAGCTATATATATCACATGAATTATGTCATGATTTGTGTAGCATTGAGTCATTGACCTTTAGCCCGTTCGTAAATTATGCAAATGGCATATTCCGTTATTTATATTGTTTAATAAATTTTGTTTTCATAATACATATAATCAATGGTAGAACTCAAACATAAATACAGTCAAACATGGCATATCGTCTCATAAATAATGCAAATTACATACATCTTACGTTTAGTAAAAAATGATTACTTGTAAATACAAAAATAAGACTTACAAAAAAAAACTTTTTTTTTAAAATAAGAGACTCACACTCGTAATATAAAAATATAATAGTGTTCTAACTTTAAACTTTTCAGAACTAAAATTTTTTAGTGGACCTCCTATATAAAATTCCTCATGTGCTATTAATGCGAACAAAAAGAAGAAAAGAAAAACTAAAAGTTTGACTTTTTTTAATCATGTGTAAAGGGGATTTAGTCATTTAGAGAAGGAGGAGCATGCAACAATAATGGACCACCACGAACACAAGGGGCGGAGGCCCAGTCTAACAAGGTGATGTTCGCTAGGGAGAATATTTTGGCAAACAATTTATATAGTTTTAAGTTTCTTGACAAATTTGAATAACGAGTTAGTTTAAACCCGTGTGTTATAGTGGAAAACAAAAATTAAGAATAAATTAAACATAAAATCTAATATTCAAACATAAATATGTAATTGTAGGAAAAAATAAAATATTTGGGATTGTAAATGTAGAGAAACTTTATTTCGAAGAATTCTTATGTACTCACTCTATGTAGTTCAAAATCAAATAATTCTAAATTCTATTTTATCCTTTCGGGAACTTCCAATAAAAAATTAAATTTTTTGTATTTCGAATAACATAAAATTTTAATATTATTAATCACTATAACTAAAATAGAATTTCACGAACAAAAAAAGAAAAGTTTGATAACACTATTCTAATTATTTCCCCAAAAAATCATAGAAATTAAATTTTATGTTTTTCTTATTCTTAAGAAAAAAAAACCTAACTAAGAAAAAATGGCATTACAGTTAAACTCTAGACAACGAAAAACCAAAAAATATGCTAATTTTTTATGTAGACCGATCAAAATACAAGTTTGCAAACAACTTATTTTTATGTATATTTCGATATAAATTTTTAATATAATATCATAATCAAATAACAAATATATATTTTAGTATTACGATTTTGAAATTTATATTTTTCAAATAAATATCAAACTACGACAAATATATATTTATATTTACTTCGAACATTAAATATTAAAATTTGAAAGAGATTAAAAAATATAATATAAAGTTGATTGTTTAAATATTATATTGTTGTAATGTAATAACATATAAACATTAAATTAAAATAATAGAAAAACGTAATGAAAGCAACCAAAAAATGTCGCTAGTGTTTTAATACGACAATTAATAGATATGTATAATATTATATTATATTATAATAAAAATAAACAATAATATATGAACATTAAACTGAAGTAATGAGAGCGTGTGGATTTCAGCAAAAAAAAACAACATAAAAATATCTAATGCAAGGATCGAACCCTCATCCTTGGGTTGCCACAAGGAGTCTTTGCCACTCCGCATAATCAATTGGATTGTCATCTACTCCATCTCAAGATATATAACTATTAATGTAAATTGTTACGGTTTATCCTGTCAAATCACTACTAAATGTTATGTTATATAACAGGTATGTTTTTCTGATTACACGTATTTAAAACAAATTACTGAGGCTTTTATCGATTAAACTACGTTAACACTTCGTGTATAAACACGAGGATGGTTAAAATACTTTTAAATGTTTATGATGTTAAAGAATACTAACATACATATGGATATAAAATTTCTTAAAAGATTGGTAAATCTGTTAGAAATCAAAAATTTATACATAACATCATTATTAATTTTTTTTGTAAAACTTCTTTATAGTAAAATTTGAATTTTTTTAATTTAATCCAATTGTATACGTGTTTACATAATAACTACGAAAATAGGTAATTGTATCTACTAAATTATTTGAATAAATATTTTTGATAAAATATTTTTAAGTGTTAACAAACTAAATCACCTAAAAATATCATTCAAGGAAATAACTCATTTTAAGTCATTTGATTAAATAAAAAGAGTTGATTAAATTACTCAACATAAATAATTGATTTTGTTTGGAATGATTATTGTTTCTTCGTATATTTTTTTAATTTGTTACACTGAAAGGTAGTGGTGGGTTCATAAATATTAGTGAGAGGTAGTATAAATATATATAAAAAAAGTCTACTCGTGCTTGCACCTATATACATAAAAAAATTCGATCAAAAATTAAAACTACACTTAAAAAGTTAAGGAATAAAACATTTTACACAGTAGATCTGTCAATGTTCAAAATAAAATTAATGGGTTTCACATAAAAATCATAAAGTAGGTATAAGAATAAAACAGTAGTAAATATAATTTTTCAAAAAAGGCTTATACATAACTTATTGAGGTTTTAACTATTATGTCAATTGTCAAATCATCCACCGTTGATACTTCACAGTTATTGTGTGAAAAAGTTAAAAAAGTTCCTTTAGGACTAACATGTCCATGGGAACTTTTGTCCTGATCTCTAGTATGAAGAGTGCTACCACATGGAATCCTCTTGCCGAGTAAAAAAAACTGGTATTGTATAAGAAGTTATTTATTGTTGCTAACATTAGAATATGTAACTCTAACTATTTTTTTTTATTTGGATGCCATGTCACCTGTATAATTCTCCTATGCTAGGTGTTATGCTAAGGTTACCAAATATCACATCCATTATCAAGTTTTTCCTTTTGTTTGAGATCCACATATAGCCGAGCTAGATTCTCCAGCCCCATATGGACCAAAGAACCACTGCAGAAATTGCATTCATGATGGAGACCTTAGAACTACATTGTTGTGGAAAGAAGTCATTGCTCTTGTTTTCCTCTGCTGACTCTAATAAATTACCTGATATATCCATCCTGCTCTACACTTTTCTCCATAGGGCCTCGACTTTTAGACATATGAAGAAACTATGATTAATGCTTTCTGTTAGGTTTTACTCGACAAAACAATAATCTAGTCCATAAAATCGATCAACATGCTTGGTTTTATAAAAACAATAACTTTATATAATCAGAGTTATAGACGAAGCAGAATCATTTCTAAAGCTTGTAAAACCCAAAACTGATTTAGTTTATCTCAAATACTTACAAAAAAACTTACAAATAAGGTTATAGAAAATAACTTGGTTGCTCAAGCTTTGTTCACTTGTGATAATACCTCTCGAGCTCCTTTTAGCCAGATCTAGCAAACCTCGAACAAACCTGAAGCTGAGTTGTTAAATATTTACTAAAAAATAAAAATCCGAATCCTAGTGAAAGGCTCCAAAATTTCAACTCTTTGGATAGATAGACAAGAGAACTGTGTAACCAAATTATAATGCTAAGAATACTTATTTATAGTGTTGAAAACCCAGGTTTACTATAAAACCGGATGTGGGATCAAAAACATTGATTCAAACTAAGGACATAATTATCAACCAAAATATAGTTTTAACCAAACTTATTTTTCTTATTTATTTACCATGGCCGAAAATATCTATACTATTATATAAATTATTTAACATTCTATCTTCTTATTCACTTTAAGAATGATTAAATTTCAATCAAGATAATATATTGATTATTCATTATATCTAAATTAATCTCACTCACCCAATTTTTAACCATTTCAATATCTCCCATAATTACTTTAACTTTTCATTCATTTAATTATACCCTTCCACACACTCTTCTATAACAACATAATTCTTCACCCACATCAATATAATTCCAATATCTTATTATCTTTCTCTCTCCTTATTTCACAAATAGAAATCTTTTTTCTTATTTTTAATGTTTTTTAAAATTAATAAAATAGTCTATGGAAATAAAATAAAAAGAAAAAACAAGCATGTTGAACAAAAACTATTCAATGATACTGAATCGCCTGAATAACACCGTAACACCCAACGTTCGAAATTCCTTAATTAAACATATATAAAAATAAATATCATAAAATAGTCATGAGTGTATAAATTGAAATTAGGAAGTGTTTATATAACTTGAGGGACTACAATTGTCAAAAACTATAAAAAAGTACAGGGGTGAAATTGCCGTATGCTGAAAGTTTGTCTATATATACAAGATAATTTGTATAAAATTCATAAAAATCAAATTAAAAGATAAAGATGGCTGTGTTTTTGCAAAGGAGAAGAAGAAACAAGATTTGCAGTCTAATTTCTATCCTAAAACAAACAAACAACTATGTATGCAATTCTTGTTAATTATATGCTTAGATTGAACAGAGAGCTCTTTATGATGAATTGTAGTTAGATTAATGCAAACAAATGATTTTAGTAGCTATGTTGGTTATCAAATGATGTATGGGATGTAGGAAAACATCCCTAAGTAGTTAAAAGTGATTTAGATGCAAGATTTGAGCTAGAACATCAGTTGTTCGGTCAACAGCTTGTTGCGTCTGATGGGTACATGGGCTGTGTAGGTTTTAGCAGCCCGTTTTGCCTGGTCGTGTAAGTCTACATAGCCCGTGTAGGGCCCTAGGCCAACACTGGCCATGTGACCATGTATGCCCGTGTAGGGTCTGGGCTACACGGCCCGTGTAGGTCTCTTACATGGCCTGTGTAGGCCCTGTTTTTGGACCATGTGCATTTTGTAATCTTTAGCCATCTTATCTGTATAGTAAGGTGAATTACCGATAAACTGAAAGATATAAGTTGTGTGCCATATAAATTGGAATTACAGGGTGAGTATTACTAGACTTTTATTCATATGTGCACGTAATTCATGTGGACATGTGTTGTATTATCATATGCGATTCAATGTATTACCTAGCATACTGCTTTGTGCAAAATGGCTTAGTTTTAGTGCAATACTATGGCTCACGATTTGCAGCCTTGGGACTAGTACCAGAGGCCGACACATGAATACTCAATTTCATTGGGTATTGGTTATAGTACTAATTCATAGCTTACATTAGGATAACGTATCTATCTTAAAGAATATAGGTTATATGTGTGAAAGTCCTATTCTCAATTATAGCAATATGTATATGTATATGTATGTGAGAAAACGGTGCATGAAACAGGTATATGATATATCTATGTGAATGTTATACATGTGATTATATGATTACCAGTTTAGTATACTCACTAAGCTCTTGTAGCTTATTAGATGTGATTTCATGTTTTATAGGTGATGAAAAGGGCAGGGCAAGGCTTCAGTTTGACAATCAAGTGCAAGAAGCCCTTTATAATTTAACGCCTATTTTTTTATCTTACAAAACAACTTTTTATCAGTAAATATATCTTTTGTATATAACATCTAATATGAATGTTAGATTCCGCTTTTATTTCATTTAATATTTCATAATTTAAGTTAATTCTATTCAATTGTCTTTTATAAAAACTGGGGTGTTACAAACATTACATTACATTTTTTAAAAATGACATGTTGCAAAACAGAAATTATTCGTCACCGTCGCATTGTATACATACGATGATAATATATAAGAACACACACATATATAATCGGTTTTAATAAATATGTAAAACTCATAAAAAATCAAACAATTTTATCCAAAAGTATTTATCTAATTTTTGGGTTTAATAAATAGAAATCGATTTCCAAAATTAATTTGGAAATAACTTAACTAATCACATATATTATTACACTAATAAATATATATAATTAACCTTGATTGAAAATCCCGTAAGTTAAATACCAACTTACTTATTATCCATAATAACATTTACAAATTAATTCCTAAATAGTTACTCTCTTTTAGAGCTGCATTACGTACTGCTCGATATATAAGCACTCACAAATATGATGGTTGGATATCATGACATTATATTTGACATCACCGTGTGATTGATTATATATACAAATCTTGACACTTTTTACACCCGTTCCACAAAAAAACAAGAGATATATTGAATAGCTACTCCTTTCGTAGCTAGATTTATCTTTGTCGGAATAGCATTTGACAGATATCTCCGTACAAAGAGATTAACTTTAAGAGGAATGAGTTTTGAACATTTATATAAAAAATTAGTAGGCAAGGACACACCAAAATTTATTTATTTATTTAGCAGGAGTCAAGAGATGCTATTTTGTCACTATAAAAAGCTCATTGGTAACTCATGTATACTTCCAAAGATCTCGACTAGCGAGAGTAAATTCCTAGTTGAGAGAAAAGTTTCCATGTTTTTCAAATCATTTACCGCTCTACCTTTTATAGCAAATCTTCAAGCTCGTCTTCCGGCCGAACTCCCTTATTGGAAAATGCATCTCTCTTTGGATGACACGCCTTATTTATTTCTTTTGCATATAATATGGGAAAAAGGGGATTGCGTGAATTCCCATTGCCGACCCAACAATCATGCCAAAAGGATGTTGTTGAAAAACCATTGGCAATACTTTTGGAAAACGAATTAGTAAAGCTTCTTATGTTTTATATGATCGAGAACCACATCGTTTTTCTCTTTATCGAGGGGGTTATGAAGGCCAATATATCCATCATGAAGTTATAAGATCACATCCTTCCTTAGTGAGTCATCTTCCAACAGGGATCGCCAATACAATTTGGACATTTGGTAAGCAACGCCAGTTTTTTTAACTCGAGACTTTGAACGCCAGTCCACCTACTTCCTTTGCTGCCATTGTATTTCCCATGCTATCCATCCATTTTTGCTTTCTTTTTTCCTTGAAGCCCCGTAAGAACCATCTCATAATCGTCTCAGGTTACTTAATATACTTTAATGACTTTAAACAGTAAAGAGGCAAAGCATAAGGTGTCGATTTACGCAATGTTAGCCTACCTCTGACGGATAGCGAGCGGGCGTTTCAGCGAATCGGCTGTTTATTGAATTTTTCCATAATTGGCATCCCAACTCCCTTTTTATACATTTTTGTTCTAGACACAAATCATATGACTTTTTCCCTTTCATTAAGTAATATCGTAGTTAGTTCACCTTTTTTGCTTTCTCGTCATGGTTATCTAGTTTATCCATAATATCATTCTTCAGTTTTTGGTCCTCTAATTTCTTCTTTGCTGCTCGATTCTGATATCCTATCGTAGCCTATTGATTTTATTTTTCAATACTATGTCAGAAATAGCTCTTGTTAATACTTGGACTTGTGCGTCTTTCTAGATAGTGAAGAAACTTGTAAAGACTATAAACCATTCTAATTTGCCCAGTTTCAGACCATCATTGCTAAATCTCATGTATCTTTTATCACAAAGTTGAAGATCATGAAGTCTTGTTTTTAAAATGATTTCATTGAATCTCGAAGTCTCCTACTTATGAAACAAGATCCTCTTCTTTCCTCTTTTATTCAGACTGCATTATAATCACCAACAAATATCCAAATTCTATTTGAAGATAACATAGTATGACTTAACTCCATCCATAACGATTCATTTAGTACTTTCTGTTGAGGGCCATAAATGTTAATAAACCCCACCTTGGAGGTCACCCCATTCCAATTGCCTACAAGTCCATAAAAGTGATCACCCAAATTCATTTAACTTCGAAAAGTAAGAGGTATTTCACGAAATAAATGAACCTCCCGGAGCCCTCACTGATTTCCCAAAGATAAAATGCAAATCTTTGCCCCCCTAAAACATCCTAACCATATATTGTGAGATCGATTTTAACCTCGTCCCTTATAACACAGATATATTGCATTTTTTCTTTCTTAATAGTTTCCTGACTCATTCAACCTTATAAGTACCCTTCATATTTAGAGATATCCATTCATCGTATATCTATACTACTATATAAATCATTTAACATTCTCTCTCCTTAATTTTAAGAGTTCTTAAAATTTAATCAAGACAAAATCTTGACCTTTCATTCTATCTAAATTAATTTCATCCACCCAATCTTTTACCATTTTATCTCTCTCCTAATATACTTTAACTTTTTATTTATTTAAAATATACTCACACAAACACAATTATCCACCCGTATTAATACAATTTCAAAAATCTTATTAATTTCCATCTCCTTATTTCATTTAGAATTATTTTTAAAATTAACCAAATAGTTAATACAAATAAAAGAAAATTTAAAAAAAAAAGCGGACATGTTGCTCAAGAAAACTTTTTTATGACATTGAATTGAACGAAACAAAAACTATTCGTCGCCGCAGCATTACGCGAGTACAATGTTAGTTTTTTATAAGATATAAACATACATAACTGGCTAAAAACACTGAAAGACCAAATATTGTGCTACCTTTTTCAGTTTTTCGTGTTCATAGTAATATTTTTTGTAGTCACTGATAATTACTAGATATATTATTTGAATATTTTAGTAATCTTTTTATTATACTACCGTATCGTATGAATATGTTTGTTACATGCTTCATTATTATTCTTATTATAAAAAATGCACGGGGATGAATAAAATAAATTAAAAAACTAAATCACATATAAATGAAAATTTTGAATAATATGCAATGTTTAAGTTTTTTGATGTAAAAACAACTAACTGTAAAGACAATTGAGAAAATAAAGAGATATGATATTATGATCTATGAAAAAATTCTAAAAATAAAATGATGACATCATACTTCTATTAATATATATTAAAAAATTAAATATTAAAGATAAAGATTGAGGAATAATCTATAATCTAATATAAATAAAAGACTAACTTTCATCAATTTAATTAGAAGATCTTAGCCTTTCATTTTATCAAAATTAAATCTTCACCATTCATTTAAGTTAAAATTGAAAACTCAATTTTGACTTTCAATAGTCAAAATTGAAACTCTATTTTAAATTTATATGAGATAAGATTATATCTAAGTTGATATAAATTTAATATATTTAAAATTTGATATAAATTTAAAATCTACATATATAGATTTTAATTTGATTGCATGAACGTCAATCCAATTTAATAAATACAAATTAAATATTATTTTGTATTAATTTAAAATTAATATCAATGCCTTAATAATATTTTAATATTAATAACTAAATTATATGTTTTACAAATCTTATCGAAAATAAATTTACATCCTTCTAAAGTTGTTATTATTTACATTTCTATATCGACTAAAATTAATATATATACTTTTTTTTAATTTTAAAGAAAATATAAGATCAAACTATTCTTTCATTCTTACAAAACAATCGTATATTTAACTAAATGATTTTCACATAAATAGTTATGCTTGACCCATATATTTACACGGGCATTTAAACTAGTATTTTATAAATAAGTAAGAACGATTGAAAGAGTATAATAATACAAATTAATTGGTTAGCAAATTAGGTTAACTATTTTTTTGAAGCATTAAAATATAATTTTACCGGTTCATACGTTCATTATTTCATAATTAACATAATATAACTTAATTAAAGTATAATTGAATTGTCAATACAAGATAAGAAGTATAAATATTAAGGGCGTGTTTTTTACGAAATTTTTTGTAGCTTTTAAAGAAAATACCTAGGTATGTTTGGTAGGTAGTTTTTTTTAGAGATTTTTAAAGCTCATAATCTTTTGTTTTGAAAAAAAAGTTATAAGTCTTGTTTAGATGCAAAAGCTGGAAGCCTTTTTAAACAAAAAGCTCCACAACAAAAAGTTTCTTGAAATAATTTTTAAAATTAGCTTGAACCCTTTTTATATACAAATTACCTAAATACCCTCCTTTAATTATTTTACAATTCCTTATATTTTTATAATTTTGGTCCTTTTTTTTATCATTTTATACTATTGTAGCCTCAACTGTCAGTTATTTTGTCAAACACCTATACAAATAAAAGATACAACTTTTAGCTCAAGTTTACAGATATCAGCTATCAGTTTACAACTACAACTACAAGCTACTTGCGCCAAACACAAATCTTGTTTGAATGAAAAATTGTAGTAATTTCTAGCTTTAAACAAGTTTTAAAACTAAAAGATTCTTGAGTAGTTTTTGCAAATCAAATTGACGCTTTCATATATAAAATTATCAAAATACCATCTTTTAATTATTTTACAATTCATCTATTTAATTATTTTTAGATTTGTCCTTTTTGAGTATCTTATATTATCCAATTCCAATTACAGATACCAGCTATTTTATCAAACAAATATATACAATTAAAGGATCCGGCTTTCACCTTGAGTTATGCGCTTCTAGTTGCAGCTACCAACTTCTACTTCAAACAAAAACTATGTTCTTCTGCCGAATACAATCTATATAGATTTTAAAAAGTCATTATTTATTTATATTCGACAACTTAATTATAGTAAAGAAAATTATTATTTATTCCTACTATTTATTCTTACTTAATCATCATATTTACTACAACATGACATGTGTAATTTACTAGTGCTCTTTCCTTATTTTCTTTATTGATTTTAAAATGTGTCTTGATACTATAAGTAGGATGTTAAGTAGAAATATTTTATAAGAGGATATAACATTACTCTTTATAAAATATGATTACGTCAATTCAATGAAACCAATATTACGCTCAACACATTTTCATTAATTTTTTTGACCTTTATTGTAACTATTACATTTGTCCTCTATCTACCTTGCATTTTTATTCTCATTTGCAACAAAAACTAAACATCAAAGCCTTCATCAACACAAATTGGGTGGGTTCTCTCACCTTACCTCCAAATTGTATTTTCTTAGGTTTTTACAATGTTCTAATCAGTTCTACACTTCCACATATATGTTTATACATTTTTTTAAATACAGATCTTTATTCGATCTACGGTCTCGAGTAATCTGATCTTTCCGACGATCTAAAGGTGTGTTCGAATTTCTGTATTTCAAACAATGTATTGAAATTGGACTTTGATCTTTTGGGTTTGATGATCGATCTTAATTTGGTTTCATATGCTAAGTGTTAAAAAACACTTGAATATAAATTAACTTATAGTATTTTTTTTCCTTTTTCTTAACTTATACACATGAATAAAATTCCAAATTATATGATTTTTATATGATTTAATTTCTTCATTTTTTTTTGAAATATAAACATTAAAGATCAGATCTATGTATCTGTAATTGTGTTTATTATAATATCTAATAATTATTTAATGTTGTTCTTGCAGGTGCAAGAAACATCAGGTATATCGAATTCTTTGCCTTTCATTTTTGTAATTTAAATACTTGTCTGTTTTTATTTTCACAATCGGAGTTTACTTTTGTTAATTAGCGTTCAAATGTAACGATTTTCTTTTTTCGGAAAAACAAATAGATTTTTCGGAAAAACATCAAATTCTAAACTGAAATAATAAATCAAAATAGACCCGGCCCTGATCTTAAGCTTGTTTGACTTGTCAACTTGTTATTTAATAATTATTGTCATGATAAAATCTCATAAACTTCAACCAAACCTGATTTGATACAAAAAAAATTGATTAGAGATTAAATATTTTTTAAAAATTAACAAAGAAAAAGAATCTTTACAATTAAAAGTTTATAACTATTAATTTAAAGCAATAATATTCATGATTATATTACTATTTACTTATTCTTTAAATTGCAATCCATATGTTTTGTAACTACATATACCTCATAACTTCATAAGCATGTGAGTATGTGACTTGTATCTCTTGTTATATATCTTCTTTAAGTTTTTCCTTAAATTTCTACTCAATGGAAATTAGCTGAGAGAGAGAGAGATTGTTATAGGTTCATGATTTTCCATCAAATCTGATAAAAAGTATCTAGATTTTTTTCTAAAAAATTTGTAATCAAAAGGTTGAACTTTACCTTAAAAAAATAAAAAAATAAATTAAAATTAAAAAAATAAATTAATTTGGCAATAGGCGAAGTCGGTGTGTCATAAATATGTCCATCTGACTAATTGACTTGCCAAATTTTATGATATAACGTAGTTAATGTCTTTATGAACATTTATTCATTTTCTTTAACATTGAGTTCCAAATTTTATTTTGAAAAAAAAATAGAAAGATATGTAATGCAATTATTTTTTTTTTTGTTTATTTAAGTTGTTTTAAGGACACATTAAATTGGAATTAGAAGTAAATTGCAATTTTTCTTTTTCAAAATTGTATTAAGTATTTTTTATTTTTTTCCTAATATTTTTTAATTTAGTTAATATTTGAATTAAAGGATTGAGAGTGAGGGTCCATGAAAGGGATATGAATGAGGATCGAGGAAAAACTCGTATAGGAAGATAAAGACGCGTAACGACGTCATCAAATGGTAGGATGACAGCGAGTATAACGGTTTTGTTTGGGTGCATCGCACCCCATTACAAATCACACGCATCCGCACATCGTTTTGCCTTTCATTTTTTTTGACTTTGACCATTTCACATGCTGTTGGAGCCGCCCCTAACCCAAAAAACAAATAATCATTTTTGAAGTTAATTGTAATTAGTTTTTAGTATTTCTATAATAATTTTGTAAGTTTAAGGCTGCGTATATCGAAAAAAATAGAGTTTTCGTTTTTAAAGAAAAATAAAGAATGTTTTACATGAGGGCTGGAGTTTTCATTTTTCAGTAAAAAATAGATAACATGTTTGTTGAAGTATTTTTTTAGAAAAATTGTTTAAAATGTGTAAGTGAACAAATTTTATAGTTTTCAGTTTTTTTAAAAAAAAATTATGAAAAAATGAGATATTTTTCTGAAAGTAAACGTAGCCTAAGGTTCCGTTTGTTTCACAGAATTTAAAAAAATGGAATTGATTTAATTTTCATCCAGCCTACCTTGAAATTATGCGAAACAAATGAGATCTAAGAGTCTTAAGCATTCTATGTTTGAACTCACGTCATCAAAACTCACTTCCTGTTAGAGGTGAGATCGGTTCAAAAACCAGACCAGACTGAAAAAGACCGGACCAAACCGGAACTTGAAATCTATAAAAGACTAGGACCGAACAGTCACGGTCCGGTCTGATTTGTTGGTTTTTTTCGGTCTACTGGTTGTTTTATACACTGTATCAAACAAAACCGGACCGGATCAAAACCCGAAATCTATAAAAAAAATGACCGAAGACCGGAACGACCGGGCCCGGTCTAGTCCGGTTTGTCGGTTTTTTCGGACTATTCTTTGTATGGTCACCCGTACTTCTTGTTTAAGCATGCTTAAACTCAGAAAATACCCACGTTTTATATACTTTAAAAGTTTTCAATTTCAAAAAATAATCTCTTCTCTTCTCATCTCTCCTCTCCTCTTTTATCTCTTTCTCCTTCGACATTTAAGTGCTGAGAAACATACTATGATTCAGTACTGAAAAGGTGAAAAGCGATGTTCGCTTTCGGTGCTTAATGCCATATAGGAATACCGAACAGATGCTTACGATACTCCCTTTGCTTATATAT
>JAUEJL010059158.1:0-18846 GCA_032274825.1 Drosophyllum lusitanicum | reverse complement strand
CTTAAGCACAAGTTGTGCCTTTAAAACATTTAACTTTGAAAATGATCTTTTCTGAATTTCACCCGACGCGTCGCGTCGCGCTATTTCATGCGAAAGTCGCATGGAAGAGTCGGATGACTCAACAATCGGACCATACGAAAGTCGGACCAAGAGTTGGTCCGAAAGTCGGACCAAAAGGTCGGATCAAAGGTCGGATGGGCCAAAAAGTCGGATGAACAAAAGTCGCATGAAAGACAAAGTCGCACGACTTAGCCGGGGACGCGTCGCGTCCACCTGCCCGACGCGTCGCGTCGCGTGCAGACCTGCATATCATCTTCTTCTTGTTCATCATCCATCCGACTTTCTTTTAACTTTTCAAAAACCCAGATCTTCCAAACTCGTTAGTTTTGCTTCTAAAACACTTTTAAACTTCATATTACACATATACAAACTTCATAAACTCATCAAATCCAAACAAGAACACCAAACATGCAAAACCCACTTTCAAAGTAAGCTTGTATGTTCTTCCATGGTGTCCTTATTTGAACTTGGATTTCCAGCCATGATTCAAGCATAAAACTACTATCAAACATGTTTAGACCTTATTACAAACACATGTTTACCTTACTTGGATTCAAAGACAACAAATCTTCAATCCTTTCTTTTTCCAGAAGCTCACGAGAGAGCTAGTGTGTGTAAGTGTGTGTTTTGCTATATCACTTTTGACTTTCTTAGTCAATTTAAACACATACACACACACATATATTGAAACCCTTATCCAGAGGCAACCGCCTCTGGATTCTTTTTCTTTTCCTTTTCTTTTCTTTCTTTCTTTTAATATATATACATATATATTTACTTACACACAATTACACACACACACACATATATATATATATATTTACATTTAAACACAATTTCTTATATCCAACTAATACACAAATATACAACTTGGACTATTTACATAATTTACATACATTTACATACGATTAACAAATAGGCCCAAATCGAGGATGTTACAGTAAGGTCCAAAAACAAAAACAGCAATTGGACCTTATAATCAATCGCACAAATCCCTATGATTGAATTGCAATACTCGGATTCCATCTTCCTAGCTATATCTATGAATGGCACGAAAACAGACATATGATCATGGCCTCTTCCTTCTTTCTTTCTTTCGTTGCTGATCTAACGTCAAGAGTAGCTCTTTCGTGTTCAGGATGATTAGATGACCTCCCCCGACTCCGAGAAAGCGGAAGGCCTAAAGAGATCTCGTGCACATTTCAGTCAACATATAAAAGTAAATGATGACAACTTTAGAAAAAATTTATTTACCATAAGATTTGTAAACAAATAAAATCAAACCCGACACGACATAAATAAAGTTTTCAATTATTGAATTTGAACCAACCATTTTTAGAAAAACCGGAATCCAATTTTTGAGTTTTCTTTGGTTAAAATTAGATTCGATTTTAACTTTAAATTGAAGCTGTATATGCCGTTTTTTAAATTTTCATTATTTTGGCGCTATATAATCATTTGGTATTTTTCTATTAATATTTAATATTTATCATTTTTTACAACCACCCGTGTATTACACGTGCATCTAATTTAGTTATTAATATCAAAAAATTATTAAAGGGTTGATCTTAATTTTAAATTAATACAAAATAATAAGTAATTTGTATTTACCTAAGATGTTCATGTATTCAAGTTTAAATATATATGCCGAATTTCAATTTAGAACATTATTTAGATATATTAAATTTATATAACCTTATCTCATATAAATTTAAAATAGAGTTTCAACATTGACTATTTAAAGCTAAAATTGAGTTTTTAATTTTAAGCTAAATGAATGGTTAAGATTTAATTTTAATTAAATGAAATGCTAAAATCTTCTAATTAAATTAATGATAGTTAGTCTTTTATTTAGATTAGATTAGATTACAACCTTGTTTTTCCGTAGCTATTCTAAAAATGAAAACCTTGTTTTTTTTACTGTTAAGTTAGGGACGATGGTTACCATTTTCTAAAAAAGAAAAAAAAAAGAAAAAGGTGTTTGATTAACGACGTCTTGTTCAGAGTTCGGATTTCGTCGTCAAGTCTTGGACGAGCTTTCGATTCATACTTCGATAGTCGATACACAACTGTGAGGCGCGGATCGAACTTGACGAAGGTATAAGAAGCTTTACTGGCGCGAGGAGAGGCAAAAAATGGTGAACATGACGACTTTTTTCGGGATGTCATTGGGCGCTTTTGTATTCTGGCAATCTATGGATAAAGTCCATGTTTGGATCGCTCTTCACCAGGATGAGAAGGTATCCATCCTTCTATTTCTTCGTTTTTTATACACAGATCTGCTTTGATTACGATTGCACGTCGATTATTATTCTGAATTAGGGTTTGTATAATCTTTACGGTGTCTGGAAAAACAGTTATGTAGCTTCGAGGTAGATTCTTGGCTAATTCGACTGTTAAAATACTGCTTATCGAATACAAATTTGATGCTTGAAATTAATTAGTTTCATATTTAACTTTTTATCTCAATTCTAACCTCGATTGCAGTCACCCAGACAGAACTGTAATGAATCTTTTAGTTCTCCCTCTCTTAAATGAGATGCTTGTAGCTGGTTTTCTTGTGTTAATTGTAAATGGTTGCTTGTAGCATGTTTATTAGTTGAAGTAATTGGATATTTATGTTGTATATTCAAATTAAACATTAGCTGTAAAACATTATTTGGTATTTTGGTACCTTGAAATTTACTTCCCTGGGTAAAATCAGTCTTGGGCATTTCAGCAAATAGCTGACTAGCTGTATAAATTGTTCATTCTTCAGAACCTAGTCTGCATTTACTGGGTAGAGAGTCTACAATGTCACTTTGCATTTAAGAGGTACGAATGCTGTTAATGTTAATTACCAAGATTAGGGTTGGTAGGTCACAGTTTTAAACTTTGAATTAAAAAGGTCGTATTATAATTTCTTGTTCTGGGAATGGCTGGGTTGCTCGATACAGTTCTTAATGAAATAGTGATTTGGGACAAGTGTTGTGAATTAACACACTAAATATGGATTGTTTATAACAATTTCAGAAAGAAAGAATGGAGAAGGAAGCAGAGATCAGGAGGGTGAGAGAACAGCTGCTACGAGAAAATAGAGAAAGAGACCCTATTGCTTAAGCATGCTTCATTAGGATGCCTGTCGCACTGGACTCAACACACCAATACCTTTATGCTTTTTCCCTCTTAGTTATTTTATTTTCTGGATTTTTCATCAGGCATGACTTCTATGTTAAGAAGATACAAATGCTTGTTCTTAAAAATGTTCCCGTATTCTCTAATAACAACTGAACGCCATTGAGGATTGGTTTAATATTTGGTGCTCACTGCTCGGGCCATGCAATGTTTTGAAGTAACAAATTTGAAGTTATAATAAGTAGTTGAACTTTCTATGAATGCTCAAAACTTTTAATGAGCTACAGCAGGGTGTTACACATCTCAGTTTATGACATGGAGTTAGAAGAAAAAGTTGGTGATAATTGCGTTTTTATATGATTCAAGCAAAGACTGGTGACACATCTCAGCTTATGGTCATATATATACATATTTGTAGCACTGATGTATTATATGATGAGCAGTGTGATCCATCATGCATATATTTCATGTATAACAAGTGTAACTGCATACTATTTATTATAAATATTTTATACCTTATGTTAGATCTACAGTGATATGAAAGGTTTTTGTCTCCCGCACACTGGACTGCTAATATTATCCTTATCGAGGAAGGTGCCTAACTGAAAGTTGTCAGGAGCACACCAGATGAACTCATGCTTGCAGGCTTTTACATGCTCGAATGTTGTACTCTTCTAGTATGAACAAACTTCCTGCTAAAAATAGCAAGTTAGCTGCAGCCCACTTTATCCTGTTATCATATGAATTTTTTTCATGACGCAAATAATCCCTTCTATAACAAACACCTTCATTCATCAGGCTATATAAAGTTACACATTCAATTTCCTACATCAAATCATTTAGACATTTTTTCTTAATATGGGAATCATGAAAGTTTTTTTTACAGCTCTTTCTTTTGCTCTGATTATAGGAGTGGTCAATTGCATTGACTTCACCGAGAAAGACTTGGCCACAGATGAGAGCCTGTGGGACTTGTATGAAAGATGGAGGAGCCACCATACGGTTTCAAGGGATCTTGGCGAAAAAAGAAAACGGTTCAATGTGTTCAAGTACAACGTTCAGTACATTCACAGAGTGAATCAGATGGACAAACCTTACAAGCTGAAACTCAATGAGTTTGCTGATATGACCAACCATGAGTTCAGGTCTGGTTTTGATTCGAAGATCCTGCACTTCAGGATGCTTAAAGGCGATAGGCACCGTACCCCTTTCATGCATGAGAAGACCAGTAATCCACCACCATCGATTGACTGGAGGAAAAACGGAGTTGTCAACCCTATCAAGAACCAAGGCCGATGTGGTATGTCCTTTTCTGTTGCTCGGGTTGGTTGGGGTAACGGTCTCGGGTAAAAAAAAAGTTAACGTTTTGCTGGTTTAAACAGGTCGGGTTGTTATGCTTTTTCATTAAGAACTACACAAGATGTTATAAGACAAAAGTAAATTGTAGTACTAGAATAAAACGACTTGGTTGTAATGTTGTATGCATTAAAATTACGCTATGGACTACTTTTGACCCGTATGGCCTATTAGAGATACAAAATAGTTAACCCGAATTGATTAGCTTGGTATTGAATCTCTTTAACCTTGTGACAGGTAGCTGCTGGGCATTTTCAACGATCGTTGGGGTGGAGGGTATCAACAAAATCAAGACAAACCAACTAGTTTCTTTGTCTGAGCAAGAGCTTGTTGATTGTGAATCTGATTGCCAAGGATGCAATGGAGGATTAATGGAAAACGCATACGAGTTCGTAAAGGAAACCGGTGGGGTTACAACCGAGCAAATCTACCCTTACTTTGGACGTGATGGGCGTTGTGATACATCAAAGGTACCAAAATTAAGATTGTAAGAACTGATGAACACAAAATTCCTGGCAAAACGGGTAAAACTTGCCTTGCCGATTAGACTCATTCGCTTATGAATGGGTTGATTGGGGTTATGTTTCGTTTTGACGTGTTATAAAGAAGCTGTCAAATGAGTTGCAACTAGAACATGTAACATGTTACACGGGCCGGAAGTTGCCCAAAGTGAATTATTAGGGCAGAAAACCTCTGAAACCATTTTATTTAGTATAATACATTATTATTGAAATAATACGATTTTCTTAAACATGTTTTATGCATTAAATATTTCTAGAAGAATTAGAATTTCTGGACATAAATTGTTTCAGGTCCACCCAATTTCACCCTTACCAAAATTACCGGTTTTGACTTGTATCGTTTGAATAAAACATATGTTATTGATAATGACGTGATTGTCCTGTTGTGCAGAGAAACTCACCTGTAGTGAAAATTGATGGTTTTGAAAACGTACCAACCAACGATGAGAATGCGTTGTTGAGAGCTGTTGCCAACCAGCCAGTCTCAATTGCAATAGATGCCAGTGGTCTTGCCTTCCAATTCTACTCTGAGGTAGAATAAATAAATAAATAAGAACCTTTATGCAAAAGCCGGTTATCATATGCTAAGATTCTTGATCATATTTTGTAGGGAGTTTTTAACGGATTATGTGGCACTGATCTGAACCATGGTGTGGCAATTGTGGGGTACGGCACAACTCAAGAGGGGATGAATTACTGGTTAGTGAGGAACTCGTGGGGAACCAAGTGGGGTGAGCAAGGTTACATTAGGATGCAGCGTGGGCTTAATGCACCCGAGGGTTTATGTGGGTTGGCGATGGATGCATCATACCCGATAAAGGTGTCATCAGATAACCCAAAAAGGGAAGCTAAAGATGAGCTCTAGAGCCATCGCAAGTGAAAACCACCTTCGTACTTTGTTTTTGTAGCTCTTGTTTGGGTTCTTTACTGGTTTTGTTTGATGATAATAAAGAGCACAATAAAAAACTTGAATTTTACTTTGAAGAAGTACTTTTAGGGTCTATTCTGTCTTTCTCTGCAAAGCCATGTGTTTATGTTTGAGCTTAATGCCATTTAACTTAGATGCGTTATTTACAAACCGTTTAAATAAGTATATATTAAAATAACTAAACCATCTTGTATTTAAAATGGCATTCCAATTAAGATGATGTTAAATTATTCTCTCTTATATTTATCCTTACATGTGCATTTATAATTAAAAAAAAGAAGCTGTTATTTAAGAATTGTAGACATGACTCTCTTGACAATAGATTATAACCTCAAAATTTTGAATATATGTTTTATGGTACCTGCGCAATGCAGCGGCATCAAATAGTTTCTTTTCGATAACTTGTTTATTTTCGGTATTCACGTAATACGGTGACAATGAATAATTGTACTTTGTTAACATGTCTATTTTCTTTATTTTTCTATTCTCAATCATCTATTTTATCATTTTTAAAATAAACTTTGAGAACAATTAAATAAGAAAAAAAGGTCTCTATTAATAAAATAGGTAACACATAGTGTAAATTAGTAAATTGAAACTATTTAAAATTAAAAAATAGAGTAAACTATTTTGAAACTATTGATTATAGGAGCTATTTAAAAAATTATAAATATATATTTATAAATTTTGATTATAGGTTATTCAGGTTTATGAGTTCTACTTGTACTCATTTTGTGACAATTATGTTAAAATATATATTACATGACATAATATTTAATATAAAAGGTTTGGTTATGAAAATATTTTTTAATAATTAAGTTATTTGTTTGATTTTTTTAAATATGGAAAATTTAGTTATTAAAATAAAATATAAGAATCTTATTAACTCTATTTAATAGTTACTTTATATAATAGTTTTCATTTAGTTATATGAGAGGTAATTTAGTAATTTTAAAATACTTAAAATTTAAGAGATTAAGCAAAATGCCTAAATGCTTTATAATATAATATAGATAAGTAATCAGATTATTGTGCCACTTGTGGTTATCTTTTAAGGTTGTAAGTTGTAAAAGAATGAGTGTTTTTGAAGGAAGATTACATATAATATGACTTTTTTATCATGATCTACCAAAAGGATTAATCAATATTCAAATATTATTGTTTTAGATAGATGAATTAATGTTTCATCTATTATGTAATTAGCCAACTAGATGAAATTAAGGTCTCATGTAAACAAGGACATTATTTAAAATTTTTGTTTTCTTTGTGAAAAACATGCTATATATAAATAAAATAAGATGATATATTGTTACAAATACCGTGTATTCATAGCCAATTAAATTAGGTCACAATAATATTAACAGCCAAAAGATTCAGAATTATGTAGAAAACAAATATACACACTTAAATTGCATATATATTTAATGAAAGATTATATATATCTTCTTACTCATAGAATCAAGACAAGTGTCAAAATTAAGATAGTAGACAAGAAAAAAAATTAATAGATTTTATATGTCATAGCTTAGTGGGTAGGATGATGAATTAGAAGGATTTTATAATAGGGGATATAATTTTTTTTATATATAATTGAACACCAGCTAGACAAAAATATAAAATAACTTCCAAGTCTATCTTCTAATATAAATAAAGGACTAATCTACATTAAATCTATTAGACGATCTTGACCCTTAATTTAATAAAATAAATAAAATTATTTAATCTTAACCATCAATTTAATTAACATTAGAATTCTAATTTTGACTTTTCTTAGTCAAAATTAAATTAAAGTTATTAGAATAATTGCATATATACCTTTCATAAACATTAAAATATCATATTTGTCCACCCTAATTTAAAAATATCATACTTATCCTTTATAACATTTAAAAATATTATATTTAGCCAAATTCTCGATTTTATCAATTTAAAATATTTTATATTCATTTAAAGTTCTTTTTAGTAATCAAGACCTGACTTTATTGGGCTAATTGTAACAACAATGATCAATGACTTGTACAAGAAATACAATCATGTCTCTTCATATCATGATACCACGTTTCAACCTTCAAGTCTATCCTCAAACTCGCGTCGACGCTTCCATGGCTAATCTGGTGTTGATGACATTTGTCGTCAATTTTTTTAATGGTCATATCTTTTCTGTTTTATAATTATTTGATATTTTTTGTTAATGTTTAACATATCATTTTTTTAAACTAGAGGATCCGGAGTTGTCTTGTTATATAGTGATAACGAGCTAAAACAAGGAGGGCTCCTCGTGATCTCCATTGGGTCAATATCGTGATCCATTATCTCGTCGTTTAGGTAACGAGCAAGGCCGCTCGTCTTTGCTTTGTTGGGGAGTAGATTTAATATAATATGTTGGGGGTCCATAGATAGTAATGGTGCCTAGTTATTATTGCAGGTGGTTAGCGATATGTTAGTGATGCTGACGTGATTGTTAGTGATGACAGTGATACTAATCTTAGTTTAGTGATCCTTTCTCTCTCTCTCTCTTCATTCTCTCTCGTGTCATTTACTTTTCTTTCATTCTCACTTCTTCCATCTTTCTATCTATATCTTTTCATGTTTAACTAAAAAAATGGGGAAGAGGTAAGTGATAGAAGGATATGTATAACATAGTTTTGAGGAAAGAGAGGATGATGGAAGGAGTAATGTGGTACTGACATGACTATAGTAGGGGTGAGTGTGGTTCGATTCGGCTGATTTAGACTAACATTTTAAAACCAAACCAATAACCTCGATTGCAGGAAATTTTAAACCAAACCGACCAATAGAACTAGACAAACCAAACCAACCACCTAAAATCGGTTCGGTTTGGGTCATTAGATTATTTTTTTATTGAATTATAGCTTTCATAAAAAGATAATATTAAATGTATGACATACAAACAATCTTTTGTTCAAAAAATGAAATTACATCATAATGTTTATCTTTGATAATCAAAATATAAAAACTTAGACTTTTGTAATTTGGTTTCAAAGTTGAAGAAATGACACTTTCTATTCATAAATCAACTATTCCAGTAAAATAAAATATGATTCACATCACATCACAATAGTAATAAAGTATTAGTTGTAGGTTAAACAAGAAAAACTACGATTATTAGGAGATAAGACAGAAGCATATTATTTTGGATAGATTTTGCAATTTGCTTCAAAATAAGGGATATCTCAAAAGAACCTGCGTAAAATCTGACGAAGCAATAACTCTCTCAAGTTCAGGTGAATAGAAGTCTTAAAGGTTTAAAGCTAATAAATTTCTGATGAACAGGTGAAGCAAAAAAGAAAAAAATTATATTGGTGTCGTTTTAAGAGTTTTCTTGGCAACGGCACAATGCTTTATGCAATACTGATATTGTTTGTATTGCTGGTGGGTTATTGTTGAATTGACCATAATGTTGATTAGTGATCTTTTGACTGCATTCCAAGTGTTTGATGTAATGTGTAAATGAGATTATTTTGTTGCAAATGAGATAATCTTTACCATACTGATTCAGGATTTTTTGCGAGTTCTAATCAACAGGTTTATCAGCACCTTAAGGTTTCTTTAAAAAAAAAACCAATCACTTTGGTTTGAATGATTATTTGGATTTAACCTCAACTTCTTTCGTGTTGGGTTATTATACAATGTGATCATAAAGATGCTCATATCTCTACATCGTTGGTGTTGGGTCATTGCAGAAACCGGTGATCTCAGATTGCTTTCCAAGTGTTTGATGCAATATCCAAAAGAGATCGTTTTGGTGTAAGTGGGGTAATTTTTACAATAGTGACTCCCAATCTTTGTGAGTTGCTTGTGTTTCATATATCTATATTTTGCTATTTCATTATATGTTTGTATTTTTTTTTATATTTATTGAGTTGGTGTCTGTGACATCTTTGTAAGTTGCTCATGATGATTACTAATTATGGCTTTGAACTCTTCATTACTCTTGCATCATTTACTGGTTGCCATCTATTTAATCTGAATCATTTTACATTTGCTTAGACTATAAAACTCCAATCAATAGTTACATAGTTACTGAACCTCTGAAATAATCAGTCTTTTTAGTTTTCTTTATAAACAATTAGTGTCCCAAATATGATAAAGAAAACTATATCTTTTCAATGATAATGTAGTTTTTTGGATAAAAAGATTTAGGAAATTTTATGCATTGAAAATGGCCTAAGAGTGAATGGATCAACAGGTCAACCACTCAACCGCATCGAAACTTGCCCAAAGCCTATGTTTAATGCATAAAACCCTCAAAATCATTTTTATTTAGAAAATGTTTGTTTGTATTAAGAGATATCAGTTGTTTAATCATGTTTGACCCTTTTTACTCGGCGTACTAAATCTGTACTAAAGAATTACGTGTTTGATCCATAATCAAACCTGCCCCAGCTTTCTCACCTAAAATTTATCTATCATAGATGCAGTTGCATCCCTTTATATGCTGATTGTGGACCTCAAAAGGTCATAAATCAGTACAACACATTTCACATCTCGACATTTACATTTGCATTCCTTTATTGATCTGGCTCACTATCGGGTCATACTGCCAAAGTGTAACAAATCTGCTCATTTCATTAACAGGTTAAATATGACAGGATCAAAACTTCAAAAAACTCATAAAACTAAACTTAAACTTGCAAATCTTTGATTTATAAACTGAAACTACATAAACTTTTGATCTGTATATCGATTACAATAACTTGTGTACAAATGCCCTATTTATAGACTAGTGACCGGTAGTTTTTTCGGCGGTTACTGGCGGTTCTCCGTCTACTAACGGCGGTAGATGGCGGCTGACGGCGGTAGACGGCCGTCGGCGGTTATCTTCGGCGGTGGGGCTGTGGTGTTTGTATAAATTATATCATTATTTCCAACAAAATAGGTCAGGTGCAGGTTAGGCTGAACGGGTTGGGTGCAACACTTTATAAACAGAATTCTTATTTTCTGATCAACAAAATTATTTAAAGAAGAATACAAAAATGGTCTTCCGTGGTGTATCTCGCTCAATCCACTCTAATTTTGGCTTGATTCAATCTAAATTAAGCTTGGGATCAAATTACATTTCCATTTTATCATTTGAACGATCGAAGTTTACTTTTGGATGAAATCTGTAGTATATTTTGACGTTTTGAACAATTTGGATTGAGTTTGCGGTTTTATGTGTATTTGAAGACTTGGCTTGAGCCCTTGCTACAGTGCTACACCAGATAGAGATGGATAAGATGAATGGAACATGGGGGCACTTGCACCATAATATGCGTATTCTTCGGATATAGCCCTTTTTTTTATGAAGACAATAATTTCATCATCTAGCCTTGGCAAACTTTTAGAGGCAAGTTATCTCACTTAGATAATATTACTTTGTTT
Source organism: Drosophyllum lusitanicum (assembly GCA_032274825.1). Taxonomy (NCBI): domain Eukaryota; kingdom Viridiplantae; phylum Streptophyta; class Magnoliopsida; order Caryophyllales; family Drosophyllaceae; genus Drosophyllum; species Drosophyllum lusitanicum. Next base: position 7,482 of record JAUEJL010059158.1, on the reverse strand, counting down.
GTTAAAACATGACACTCTCAGATATATTTACAGTTGGTAACTGCATGCTAAACATGTCATTTTTTATATCTTATTGTTGTGACTATTAATTTTTTTTATCATATGGGTCCTATTTACATAGGAAAAAAAAAGAAACAGATATGATCATTTATCTATTTGTTGTTGGATGAAAAACTATAGAAAATATCATGAGTGAACAATTATTTGATGATGTGGCCAAAGTGGTCAAAACTAAAAATCAGGAATCAATTGACTGACACGTAGGTGTATGGGGGTAAAATAGGCAAAAACAAATATTCATCAATTTTAAATGCACAAAACAAAAATCGAGATTTAAGGGATATAAAATAAAAAATTGGAAGAATATTAAGAAAGAAAATATTCATCTGATATTTGCCACTATTATTTCATGAAATATAAAAAGCGGTTGTAGGTGGAAACTGTAACAAGTCTGTAAGCATAAAATTGATGAATTGGTGAATTGTGCATGACTGTAAGCATTTTTAATTGATGAATTGTGCATGACTGTAAGCATTTTTAATTGATGAATTGTGTATATATTTGGGATTTAAACATAAAATTGATGAATTGTGCATGAGTGTACGCATTTTTAATCTAATCCGTATTCATTAATATATAATCATAATAAACCCAGAAAACATACATAGATAACCCAACAAAAAACTTGCATTGTTAGCTACATCATCAAAAATTAGACGGTCTTCATAAAAAACCCATCCCCTGTTCAAAATGAAAATGTAGTAATATGTCCTTAAATCAAAGATTAATATGACCCGCAAAAAATAAAAAAAAGTCAATATACTATTAGATCGATTCTAGGATTGATTTGTTGTTTGCCTTCAATCGTTGGAACCGACTCTTCACCTCCTTCACCACTTTCTGAATTTCATCTTGGCGTTTCTTCTGGTCTTTGGTTACTGATGAAGGAGCAGAAGATAAGTCATTCAACATCTTCAAAATAACATCAGTTTCTTCACCGACTTGGGCTTTCATCATGTCCAACAAGTGAATCCTTTCATCAATTCGTACGATTTCAAGCAATGTATATGCTCACGAAGATCTTGCGTGAGCATTTCGGAGTCAATATGGGGAGCCTTGAAGCAAATAAATGGGTTTGAAGATGTTGTGGATTCGAAGGCTGAATCCATTGTTTGTGAGTAGGGAAGGTGAAGATGAAGGTAGAGAGTGATGAACAAAAAATTAAAAACTCTTCATCAAATGAATATGTATAAACAGTGTAGATGAAGGGGTTTATTGGGACGAAGCAAAAACAGATCAAATGAAGACAAACCAGATAAAAAAAAGATAGATACCAACGAAGAAGAAGAAAAATAAAAGCAAACAATAAGAATAAGAATACATTCAATGGAAAATGGAAAAAATTCAATTCCCTAAATTAACGCATGAGTTGTTAATAAACAAATATATTAAATTAGTATAATTATCATATTTAACATGCTGTTAAACAATAAAGTGACCGTAATACCCTTAGACCTCTTGCGCCACGTGTCATAACCTAAATAACTCTTACAACTCTTACATAAAATTGACTCTTACTTGATCCCAACTCTATATATATATAGAAAAGTTCAAACGAGAACTGCTTATCGTACGAGAACTACGAGAACCAATCTTAGCCGTCCAATCCCCCTCCTTCAATTGGATTGCCCACTCATGAATTACTTACATGCACTCTGCCACACTCAATCCCCCGCGCTCTTCATCCATGAATTCCATTATTCAAAATGAACGACTAAGATTGCTTCTCGCAGTTCTCGTACGAAAAACAATTCTCGTTTGAACTCTCCCCTCTCTCTCTATATATATAACCTCAAAACTTTGTCGTGGTCTGTATGACGTACGTAAGACAACTAATTACCAAAACTATTTACTCAAGCTAGGATTCTTAAACACTAAACAACATTAATGAAATAATTAATTTTGTTAAGATTACACGTACGTACATTACCCCATAAAACAATTACAATCTTAACATTATATATTGTTCTATTATATTCAAGTACACAATATTAGCGCGCAAGCCAAAATCTATATATCACGTTCTGCTTATAGCTAGATATAGAATTAATGATGCTTGTGCTCGATTTGTACAAGCTAGCAACTTCGTCGGTGGATCAATGCATTATATATCGACTGTACCAAAATCTTACTTGTATTAGAATCACCTCTTCCAGTTATATCCTGGATAAGATCGATGACATCTCTTGCGAAATTTCCCAGCTAGACTGATCGATGATGTGCTTGGAGCTCCTTAATTAGCATGCATTAATTAATACTACTGCATGTAGATTTCACATATGTAATTAATATAATGATTAGATTGGAGATGTTGATCGACCACTCTTTCGAGATCCAAGAAAAGATTTCTCCAGCCACACAATGTATTCGCCTCTATTGTGAGTCTGCAATAGTGACTTGCCTTTTACAACAATCAACTAGCTCCTACACGAAAGGGTAAACAAGTAAGCTAGCTCATTGTGATCTAGAGTCGGCTCTAGTCAGTTTGGATACTCTCATCAATCAATATAATATAATCAAGTACAACGAGCTCATCTCTAGAACCATCACAGACCAATTAACAATTCTTTACACTACTAGAAAAACCCCTATTTCCGTCTGAAAGCGTGTCCGTCTGAAATCGGTCTGAAAACGAGTCCGTCGGAAAAATCCGTCGGAAAGCCGACGGAAACCGTTTTCCGAGGCCCCTTTTTTCAAGGACCTTATTCCGTCTGAAATCCGTCTATAACGCTGTTTTCCGATGGATTTCCGACGGATTTTGCCGTCGGAAATCGCCCTGTTTCTTGTAGTGATCTGTTTGAGCTGATTTTATTAATAAGTTTACTTACAAATATCATTGGCGTGGTTTGCCTTGATTTTCACATTCAGTCCTTTTTGATTGAAAATTACAGCCGCGGTCATTGTGGTTGACATTTTGTTTCTAATTTGGTCATTTACACTAACTTTTATTAAGTTTTACTGCTAATCAAAGGGTATTCCTTTTAGTGTTTTCTTTTCTTATCCTTCTTTCCAAATTGTACTTTACCTCTTTCCTTTCCTTTTGTTCTTATTTAACTTTCTAATTGGACTTAATGATATTAAATGTATAAATAAGTAAAATAAAATATACAATTAATATTTTAATTATTCTGTAAACTAAGAAAATCGCAATGAAGTAATTACTTTGATTATAAGTTAATTAACTTATGAAATATGCTCGTACGTATATCTTTTATGAACATAAAAATAGAGAAAATTTACAAATAATGAACACAAATTCCATGGGTTCGTAGGAGAACAAATTAAACAAAGAATGCCAAAAAAGTTGGAGATGATAAACCTAAAGGTCATAAACAAAAATTTGAATTTCTTTAAACCGAGATTTCCAAGCTAAACAAACAAAAATTTTGAGGCTTGGGCTTCTAGCCAAGCGGTATCAAAGTATTGAAATGTGTTCCCCATGGTATATGATCATGGGTTAGTGTGTGCGTGTCTTGTGCGGTTAAAAAAAAACAAACAAACATTAAAATTTGCAGCAGCTAAACCCATATCTTCACAATGAAGCCCTGATTTTTAAAATTAAAACAATAAGAACCTTTGAACAAATCAAAAAGCAAGCGGCCGATGTCAGCTAATTAGAAATGAAGCCTTTGTTAGATCTCGGTGGTGACTGCGATGACCCTTCGAGATCTGACACTAAAAATAGTATTTAAAAAAAGTGTGTTTGGTAACAATAGTATATGTCAACAAATATGTTTGGTGTTAAGAGTACGTTGAAAAATGACTAAAATACTCCTCTTTTAATAGCTTTATTTAACATATGTTAATGTGAAGGACCGAGTTTGAAACAAAATATCAACCATAAGAAAATTTTTAATCTTAAAGGACTAAATGTGAATCTCACGCACCATCTGTTAGTTTAATATGATTTTTGTAATTAACTATAATAATAATTAAAACAAAAAATGTATTTATGTTTAAAAAATCATAAGTAATATACTAACAACATGCATTACAAATTTAAATATATAACATGTAACTTTTACTTGAATTTAAAACTAAAAAAATGAAAGAGAAAAACGAAAATGGCTTCACATTTTTGTTCTCCCTCTCATTGGTCTCATATATTCCCTTCATTGATTAAAAACAATGAAAAAAATGGTGGTACTTGTTCCCTTGATTAATTTTAGGGGACGTTTCGTTAAATAGAGGGGAATGAGAATGATAAAGAGTAAGGATATACAAAGGAATGCAATGAGCATTCCCTAGTATTATCATTACCATTAATATTATTTTATTAATATAGGTAATCATTATATACATATATGTATGTGTTGTACTAGTTAATGGCGGTAGGTGGTAGCGGTAGCGGTAGTCGGTAATGATGGTGGTGTTGATGATTGTTAGTGGCAATAGTAAGTTGTGCTAGTGGTTGACTATGGTGATAGCAACCGTTAGTGCTTATAGTCGGTGGTGGCGATGGTAATGTTGGTTGAGACAATGATTAATGTCAATTAGTGGTGGCGGATGGTGGTTGATGACGTGATAGTTGTGACTGGCGGTTCTCGTAGTCGATATTAAAAAATGAATAAAAATGATCGGATGTTGTAATATACCACAAAAGCAATATATACCGGAAAATTTACAAGAAGGGTAACAATTGCTGTAGTTTCATGTGTTGCATGCTTTTAGCATGTACGACTTTTGTAATTAATTGAAAATTTGTCTAGTTGCCTTTCTGATTTACTAACAGATATCAATTAGCAATCCTATTTCTAATGACAGTTGTTAATAGCATTAATGTTCAAGAAGACAACTTTCAAATTCTTGTTGATAGTTTAGAGGGAAATATACAACCGATTATCAATCTCCTTGTTTCATGTTTCCTAGAAATTTTAGAGAAAAAAGCCCAAACTATTTCCTGCCGTGTGTGGTACGTTCTATTGTACGTCTGCACTGTGAAATTTACATGCATGTTTAAGCAAGGTAAATGCTACAATACATATAAAATCAGGTCATTTTATGCTGGGGCGAGGCCTTCTAGCGACCTTGAACTCGCAAAAATGATGTTAGTGGATTGTTGTTTCATACTAGAATTCCTTTAGAAGTATGTTGAAGGTCAATTCTCAAATGTTTTGATTTGGGGTTTTAGTTTGGACTTGTTGGTAGTTGAAAATTGGATTCCGTTCTTTGTTCTTAACGGTATCTTTCAGTGCAATATTTTGAAATCTAAACCAAGAGCCTCTCGTTGACGATATATATCTACTTCTAAATTTTGGAAATCTCTTCACCTTTTAATTAAGTTGACCATATATATAGCAATGTCGGCAACACAAATGCAACTAATCACCACCATATTCTTGGTCTTTTTCACAAATGTTACTGGCTGCCCACTAACATTATTTTCCAAATCCATTTTGTTTTTCATTCATCCACAACACTATAGAACTGGACAAAGTATGGTGACCTTTAAGCAAAATGATGATGTTAAAAGTTGGTTGATGGACATGAAATTTGAATTGTTGAGGCATCCAAGGTTTCTTTTGTTTTGGGGTAAGTCTAGATGTGTATCACATATTTTGTTTTGCATACGAACATAAACATGATGCTAATCATAATTATGTTACATCATATGCAGCGAATTTTGTTACACTTGCTGATAATCAAGATGACATTGCGGTGGTAAAATATGAAGTCATCACCAAAAAATATTGGTTCCAAAGAAGAAGCTAAATACGTGTTGAACAACATTACCAAAGAAGTTCATTTTGAATATTTCTTTTATGCTGAGTAATGGGAAGAACTGCATTCCTATTACAATAGCTATTGGCCAAGAGATATTGCATGCGAGTCGCGTAGATATTTCAATAATCATTAGAAAACCATTGTTCTAATTGCTACAGTCATCTTGTTTTCTATGACTACATTTGGGACCTCCTTAACTTATTAGCCGTACATACCTGCATAAAAAAAATTCTTTGTAGCTGTGAATGTCAAGCTATAATAAAAATATTATTTTCCTTGTTATGTGTTTATATATATGTATGTAGCGGTTCAAATGAGATGTTTTTCGTACGAAAACTGCGATAATTAATCCTGATCTTTAATCTTCTTTGTTTAGTTTAAGGTTTCTAATGTTTGAGAAGGGATATATTAGTCCAATTAAAAAGTTTGTTCCCGACATCACGTTTCTATATATTTCATTTTACCTTATTTACAGAACCGCTTTTTTTTAACTTGACCTCTCATTTATTTTGTTCGAGTTCTCGATTTCCCGAATGCACCATTGCGGCTGTGACCGCCGCCGCCTTCCAATTATCGATTGTTGCAGTGATATTCCGATTCCTCTCGGACGTGTAATCGGCTGTTGTAAATACAGATTTGTATTCTTCTTCGCCTAATATTATCTGACGAGTAATTTTATCTACTAATTGATCTTTATTTTGCGGTTAATCCAAGGTTTGGATTCTTACACAAGCTTTGATTCCGTTGTTGATTTCGTTTTCTTCTTTTTTTTCTTCTCAATCTAAGAAGTTCTTTTGTTATTCGCAACAAATTGGAAATTTAAGGTTTTTCTTTTTCAAATTATTAATAATGTCGAATGATTTTGAGTTTTTAAGAATGAGTAAGATTCATAGCAATTATTATTGAGCTTTATACTTAGTTATTGTTTAAATGTCATTTGTTTTTTATTCATAGATATGGATTTTGGTTTTGGTGTTAATGGCAGTAAAAGTGTTGGTAATGATGGTTCTAGTTCTAGTTTATCTTTAAATAATATTGATTTGAATGTTCATCCTAATAGTGAACATTTAATTGAAAGTGATCCATTAAATGAAGATGTAGAAGGTATTGTTCTACTGTTTTTTCATTATATGCACATGTGCATGATTTTATTATTATTGTTATTTTTTGAAGTTTTTAAGTTGTTTATGTATATTATATGCACATGTGCATTAATATTTATATTTACATATATCATTTTTAAATTTGAATATTTATATTTACATATATCATTTATTTACATATATCATTTTTAAATTTGTGCAAACATTTTTTGTTGTTTATGTATTTTATTATAGTTTTTTGTTTTTTTGTAGCTAATGCTTCTAAAACTAGCAATAGATCTTCTTTTCCTAGCAATTTTATGACAAACGAATATGGGAGTGTTTTGTTTGTCCCTGATTAAAAACCAATTATAGGAACTTATTGGGGAGATAATCACTTCACCCTAATAATCAACTCTGCCTATCTTTAAACATAGAATTTGATGATAACCAAACCCTACTTTCAGTATGACTTAAAAAGTATTCAAACATGTGTTGTTTGAATCAGATTCATGAAATTATGCTAAGTATGGAACCATCAGCTGAGCATCAGCTACTACTCAAAAGCATCAGCCGAAGGACATCAGCTGAGGGATATCAGATGAAGAGAACAAGT
>JAUEJL010059147.1:0-18848 GCA_032274825.1 Drosophyllum lusitanicum | reverse complement strand
CGTGTACCTCGAATACTACACGACCATGTATACCCACATGGCCCTGTGACCGCCTTCAACTCTACACGGGCCGTGTAGCCTACAGATCCAACCGACTGTTCTTGCTTACAGTCGCGGTTTTGGCCACAAATCCGATACAAACTCAATATAAACATGCTAGGGGTGTTTTCCTACACCCCATACAACTTCTAAACAAGTAATCACAACATTAACATGCTCAAATCTTGATTCACCATTGAATCAACTCAAAAACCCATTAAACTTCAAGAAAATGGTTTTAGATCTTACCTCAAGCTTGTACAATTGCTAAGATCCTGTAATAACCACTTGTTCTACTGATTTGCTCAACAAAATGATGTTGTAAAGGAGCTGGTGAAAGTGTACGGGAGTTTGAAAGTGTAGAAATGAGAACTTTGACTAGCCAAAGTCAAAGTTGGCTTTATATATATATATTACTATGAACTAATTACACAATTAGTCCCTCAACCTTTCCAAGTTCTATTTTGACGGTTTTGACCCCTCTAGTTTAATATCACATCTTATCACATATATCCCTTTATAACTCATATAACCCTTTGTACGTTTCTCATATTAAATTATAAATAAAATTCTGGATGTTACACATTTCCGGTAATATTATGCCAATAGTTTATGTGAATAATCATAATAAGGATACAAATATAAAAGGGAGATGATTTATACACAAGTACACAATACTTTTTTATCACACAATCATGACTTTTTTACCCTTACAAACCCAATAATTATTTTTTTCAACCACATATTCAAGGGTATTGTGGTCTAAACATACACTTTTTGTAGTGTATGACAAAAAAAGGTTATGTACAAATCATATCCCAATATAGAAACAAGACCTACTTGGAAACCCTATGAAACAAAAACAATTCGATAACAATGATCTTCCAACTAAATTTATTAAATAGAGATGGACTGTTTTTAAAATTATATTTCGTCACTCAAATGAAAGAATATATAGTTAGTATAACATCTAAGAAAATTTAAAACGGGAAAACTCTTGATTTCTTTATTTAGTTACTTTATAAAATATCGTTATATTTTCACTATTTCTTTATTAACGAATTGAAAACAAACTAGATTTACTTACATTGTAAACTTTCGTCAGGCTACGAAATCGATTCAATGTTTTCTGAACCAAATCTCTATGACATTGCCTCTTGACTAACCTGTGCGCAAGAGTGGGTAACAAGTCTTAACACTTGTAAGAGCCAAAGAAGTGGCATACTTATATGTTCAAATACTTTGTGTCACAACAGTGTCACCACATACATACTTCACTTTTACTTTATCATACTTGAACATAAAAAATATTTTTATTTAACATACTTCTCTTTTTCTCTCTACTTTCTCCTACTTTCCTATCTTTCTATATCCTATTTCATCACTCCACTCTTCCTCTCACTTGCGGCATTTTTATGTCAAAAAACTTTAAAATTTTGGTACCACAAAGTGGGGGAGTGGTGTGCAAATGTGGTACTTCATACCATATAAGCAATACTGAGTCCATACTTAAGGCGATCTGCTTGCTCTAAGCATATATGTATGTATAGATCAACAATGACACGCGTGGCAAGAAGAAGAACTTCATCGTCTTTTTATATAAAGTTTGCAATCGAAGAAAAAATAACACTAGAAGACGATATCGTCCGGCTTAACCACATGAAATTTCAAGTGTGAAGGATATCCGACATCCAATGGGGTGGGATTTTGTAAAATCCTTTGTGACATTTTTATTAAAGAATCCCTTGAAATTAAAACCCCTCTATTTTTGTTAACCAAATACATTTAAAGACATGATTTCCATTTTGACCGATTTGAGATCATCATTAAATTTTTTTAAATTTTTTTCCTTAAAAAATTTATTCTTAAAAGATTTTGACTCTATAAAAGAACGTTTAGATGTTTGTTTTGAATAGGGGTGAACATGATGCCGGACTGGTACCGATTTTTTCGAGTACCGAATTTGGTCCAAAGTGGTACCGAGTATTCATATATGGTATCAGTTTCAGGAACCTATTTTACATAGTCGGTTCGGTACTAGTCCCGAATAGCGATTTGGCAATATTTCAAGTACCTAGTACCGAACCAAAATATCTAACTAGGTACCAGTTCTGGTACGATGCCGGTTCGATTCGGTGCCTAGTTTTGAATGTAATTATGCAAGACTAAATAATCAGAAGTCAATAACCGTCTTTTCAATTTTGACCGAATTATGACTATATAAAACTAATAATAATAAAACAATGGTTAAATAAGGTATATTGAGTAAATTATTTCTCACTGGAGAACTAATTTTGTTGTTAATGGTTCAAACCAATTACTTAATATTAAGGATTAAACATATATTATAAATACTACTTTTTGGACAACTACTTCATAGACTAACTTCATCTTTTGGTCATTGTACACAACTAAAATTGGTAAGCACTTGATAAATACAGCTTTTTGAACACCTTATCCTCCATCATAAACTTTCCTTTTTGACTTACCAAAAGAGTCCTAGAGTTATATTCTCATACAACAATCAATCACGACTAAGGAAGTACGAGACAAGTAAAATCTAAACAATTGTACCTCTTTGGTTGGTAACGAGACTGTTTTCCTAAATACTTCTTACTTTTTCTCCGTTTTTAAATACCGAATCACCTTAAAGAGTATTGGAAGGTGAAAGATCAGTAAAATACAGTTCACACAAAATTGCTCTCCCTATAGCAAATTAACAGAAGATATACAACCCAGATATCCACTAATAGGTTTGACACTTCATAAGCTATAAAATGAAAAAGGGATTAGATCATCGAACAATATTCTATTTGTTTTCAAATATCGATATAGATAGTTTACTTTTTTATTACTCAAATAAGTAACCTACTTTGTTGTGAACTATTAAAGTAAGAATTTGAATTTTTTTAGTTAGAGTTTTGGCTCTAGTTGGAGTTCCACCGTTGGACAGCCACCAAAATTTGATCACCTGACTACAATTCCTTTCTAGAGGTGATGGTGAAGTCTGAACTGTCTTTTCTCGACCGTAATTGCCATATTAACGGATTTAAAGAAAGTTGTGTTGTTGCTTTCTATAAATCCCGCAATGATAGCTGACAGGAAGCCGATTAGACTCCACTAAAAAAGAATTCTGATCAGGACACCAAAGTTTAGTAGTAATCTAACTGTGAGGGTAATTGAAAATTCCAAGTTCATTACTTACTTTAACAAGTAACCACAAAGTTTGGGTAAAAAAAAGTAAACTACTTATATCAAGTCTTTTAGAAAAGTAAGACACTATTCAGCGACCTTAACTCAACGAAAAACTATGAAGAAAGAGAGTAGAAGTTACAATCTCCTCTACCTCATCAAATTGTTTTAGAAAATAACTTTTAGTTGCAACATAATTTGAAGTAGAGAGTTAAACACCACTTTTATATGAATGAAGAGACAAAGGAGCAAACCAGCACAAGGCGCAAATCAAAATTCGAGATGTAATGCAAAGATACAAGAAAATAAATCAACTGGTCTTGTAAAAAAATGTGTCAAATAGCAAAATTTCATAACAAGACTATGAATCCAGTTTTGGTATTTCCTATGTCTCCAATGGTATCAGGACAGCCAACAACAATGAACAAACAACTAAAATGATCATAATAATAAAGAGTATTCTATGCCACAATACAAATCAGGGGTGCTATTCAAGAGTAGATATATTAACCATTTCATCTTAATCTTTGAATTATAGGCCAATGCGGCACATAGGGTTGCTCTTAATGAGGCTAAGGTCCACCTGCACACAAAGAAAAGCGAAACATGTTTCAAATCCTTGGGGGTTTGTTATAATGATGTCGAACAGATTAATGTGGTGGTTTAAAGCAACTGCATATACCTTGTGTCCGAAGAGATCTCTTATGTTATCGATGCCATAAAGTATCATCGTTGGCCTGGTGAAAAGACAAACAGTTGAGATATTGTTATGAAAATTTACCATATTGCCACTAGTATCATGAACCCTAAACACAAACTTGATTAGCATGACCATCAAGATTTTCCGGGTTACACATTTTGATTGTAACTTACAAAATCCATTGACTAGTGTCCAGTATATGTCAGATTAATGCTAGAAACTATATTTTGGTGCAACAATGTTAGGACCAATACACCGTCAGATCCTATCAAAACTTTACATTTGACATGAAATAGTAGGAGTATTCGTTGTAAATAGTAAATTTAAAGAAATAGCGACAGATCAGAAGCAAATGTCTAAATTAAATAAATATATAGAGGTTGCATGTATACCAACATTTAAGCATCTTTGATTGAAAGTAGTCTTGTTTCAAAAATAAGTACTATTAAGCATACTGATAGATTATAGATGGCACTTCACAAGCATGATTTGGTTTAAAGGTGGTAATTTTGCCCAATACTTATGAATGAATTCAACTTGTTTGTGTTTTATCACTCAAACGGGTCAAGCAAAAGTTGAAAGCCGCACAAAATCCATGTTTACTGAATTGATTTATTTGAAGTTCCAGATTATTGTTGTAATAAAATTGTTTTTGTAATCACATATAGCACAGTAGTTATTTATAAAAGTACAAAAACTGGTATAAAAAGTGTTTGTGAGTCAACCCGACTTGCCCATTTCAAGAACAAACCGTTACAACCCAAACCCATTTTGACCCATTGCCCAGCCACCCATCTTGCCACCTCTACTTTGGGTTAAAGAGGTGATATGGAATGAGTCATTTGGTAATGTGGAAGCATTTTAGTTAGTCAATCAAGGGCTGGTACACAGTCGAACAAATCGACCCATTTACTCACAAATGGGACAAAATTTCCGCCTCTACCAGTCAGGTTATAATTACTAGATAATCAAAGACCTTCATCGAGTATCAGGTTACATTAAAAACATATTTTTTTTTCACACATACCGTTCAAGGGAAAGGCCCCAAGCAATAACTGTAACATCCTCAGGAAGTCCCATAGGAAGTAACATTTCAGGTCTGAACATCCCAGAATTTCCAACTTCAACCCATTTCTTAAGGCCTTCATGATAACTGCCACAACAGATAACACAATGGTTATATTCAAACACTCAAAACATTACCATACAATAGCAATAACAAAAACAATAATATAATGAAACCCCACCCAAATATTTCCATGCTCGGTTCAGTGTAAGGATTGTAAGCAGGCTTGAAACGCAAGTTCGACATTCCTGGACAAAAGATGACATCAGAAAATGTTACGATTTCAGATATGCAGTGATTATACTTTAACTGATTTGACATAAGCTAATATCATTTTAATACCTGAAACAGGATGTAGGTTTTATTCATATTACTTTTGTAACAAGTTACAGTATCAACCCTTAACATAAAGAATTGACAAGTAATAATTTGGGGGAGATCAATATTTACCCAGACGGGAGAAGAAATCACGAAGCACACCCTGCAGGTCCCCAAGACTTAGTCCACGGTCACATATTAACCCTGAAACCATAAGTAGAATCCATATCATATTGATAAGTCGGGCTTACAAGAACTCAAAATAGTGATTATGCAATTTAAAGACGCTAATATCAAATTATCAATGATGGACACATTAGAATATATTATCCTGTGCTATTCACAGATCAAGAATTGCAGTGGTGGAAGAGTACACATGTTAAAATACAATAAAAGTACACCTACAAGTTAACACACTTTAATTTTAAATATGACAATCAAGCCCCAAGGTTAAGGAGTACTTATAAATTTGTTTACTTATATTAGCTAAAAAGTTGAAGAAATTTAAGTGAGATGTTATATGGATCTATCTTTGAAATCATGCCAGCTCGGAAGAATTCCTACTGAAAAATCAACTACAATTGGATCTGTCAGGACTTTAGGTAAAAACATATCATAGTTTAATTTTGATCTAGTATTTTCTGAGAATTTCTCAAAACAAAAACTTTCCTCAAAATAAACCTTCCTGAAAATGGGTAACTGGATCTTTTTTTTCCAACAGAAGAAACTAAATTTCCATTCTTTAGAAAACTATCATTTTCAGAGAGATGTCCATAATAGGGAATCAGACTTCTGTTTATTTCTTCATTAAACGGCAGCAACTTCCAAACAACCATAAATATAGTTCTCGCCTATAGAGATTATTATTTATTCAAACAATCAATTTAGAAACTATTTCAACCATCATTTTGAGTTTTTAACACATTTGTTGTGATGTGTGAACTTTTTGCTTGAGCAACACTCTTTAAGCATTTGTCGGGGGAGAATTTACTGTTGAGCTACATTTTGTAAACAGAAATTGACTGCATAGGCAAGCAGCAGACATTTATCGTATTTACAAATGGACAGAGACAGACACCTTCTATTTGATGGAATTCAGCAAGGTGTGTCCGATCAACAGCCTCATTTCTGAAAACCCGATCAATACTATAATACCTTTTGGCTTCAAAAGGTTTCTGCAAAATTTAGTAGGTTAGCAGTTGATAGATTTATATGCAGACAATTCATCTTTCAACTCTAAACCAAATTATGTATATTAAAGGAGGATACTGAAAACCGGTATACAGGGTTAAAACTTAAAAGCATCCATTTCACTCTTCCAAATAGTTCCAATGCATTTTCATTATATATACTTCTTTTCGTTTTAATAATTTGTGAAACGCAAAGCAAGACAAAAGGAAAAAAAATGAAACCTGTGCAAGTGCGTACAGCATCCTCGAGGACACAGCAGTTGTATGAGTTCGTAATAAGTTTTTATTTGCTTCCTCTCTTTTCCAGTCATATCCATACCTACAAAGTACATGTTGCTATACTTGTCACCCAACCCAAAAATTGAAAAATTGTAAAAAATGTAAAAAAGTGATTGTATAAAAAAATATAAATAACTAAATATACAAGTTCTATAAGATGGCATACCCTCTTGAACCGTGACCTCCAGACTCATGAATCTGCTTCACTCTCTCAACATAATCTTCAGGAAGCGTCCTTGTAGTGGAAGGTTCTACATATGTAATTCCACATCCACCATTAAAGTAAACTGAAAAGCAAAAACAGAAAACAAAATATATATATATATATAAAAATATACCTCTTAAAAAGAATGTATCGTGTGAATCACGGGCAGGGTGTTGTTGTGGTTGGAAAAGTGCATCAAAGTTCCAGAAGCTGTATTTGTAAAAGAAAAGAAACAGGCAACTGATTATAACAATTACTGTAATGAATATATCTCTTCGTGTCTAACTCCATTTTACATTTATATTTTAATCAGATATATACTTTTTACCAGCCGCCCACAAGGGAATATATTTTTGCTGATTATGTCATCAAATGAATACCTTCTTATTGTAAAAACTTTTAACTATTTATGGCTAAACCAGGTTGTAAATACTTGAGCTGCATAAATGAAGGAGAATGAAAGCTACCTGCTTTCAACATAATTATTTGTAGGCATCTCCTCAAATCTGCAATCCAACAAGCAGGTATTATTCAAGCTATCATTCATTAAAATTGATGCTAGTATGAAAGGTGATAGTTGACGTTACCCCATCTGAAGAAAAATCATCTGTATTTGCCGTCGTACCTGTAATGACTTAACATTTAGAGATAGAAATCTACCTTTGATGAACACTTACAATATCTGTGCAGTTTTTTTAAAGGACTTACATATTTCATTTTCATTATTATGCGTCTCTAAGTGCCATGGCAAGATTATACATGTGTCTACCATAACAACTAGATGAAATAAAAAGTAAAAGCTAGGCACGAATTATGCCACACTGCAAGTGTCTGATGCATTGACCATGTCTTGGCGTCAACAGAGATTTTTTGTACATTTTTTTATTTCTAACATCCACAAAAATTAACCTTTAACATTTGGTACCTGATTAAATTATGCAAACCCAATCACCCTTTACCAAAAAAGACAAAAGGTACCAAACAAAACTCTGTTAACTAAAATACAAACATCGCTTCAGGAAGGGATGTGTATTTTTAGCATCTATTATTGCTCCAATAGAAATCATAGAATCCCCGTTCCCACTATCATACAAAATGTTCACAAGGTAAGAACGTTGAACCATCAACGAATACAGAAAATGATGAAAAGTATTCTTGCCTTGAGCAACGGATGGAGATGACCACCTTCAACGGGTAAACCTTTTGCAAGGAAATTATACTCCTTAAACTGCAATTCCTTCCACTCGCCACTAGAAAGCAAAAACAAATAGAAGTATCAAAAGCTTTCAAACGTTTGGATTTCCTCCCTTGATAAAAGCATCGATTAATTATTTCAATTCACGGTCCCGTTTGTACAGAAGGCCCCACTCCCATTTACTTGATCTGAAGGGAGATGAAGACAAGACCCAATAATAGGAGAAAAAGGGTTGAGGAAATTGGCATTATAAATAGAACCTAAATAACTGCATTTTCCTCGTTCCACTTAAACCTGTTACAATCACTTTTAGACACACAGCTTTAGAAGTATTTCAATCCATGTTATAAAGTTATACAGAAATGGCTTTTTTGTTAAAATACTGTTTCTAAACTTAAGCATGCATTATTAAAAAATATGTATAATAATAACTTGCTTAAATGGACTGCGAAACTACTAGAAAACTGTGTGCCAAGTAGTTTATATGAATAAAAAAGTAATCACCGATTAAAAAGGGTCACTTAATTTTCCTTGCCGTTATCGATGCAAACTTTTTTGCCTCTGACTAGCAACATGTATAGACTTTGGTTTCATTTTCTGTTGAGATGTGAACAACTAAATATCAAAAAACACATTACTTGGTTTTTCGACTTTCATTTTAAGGTTTTCAAATTCTTGTAAATGGGTTTTCTCTCAAACACAAGATTGAGTTGAGTTTCTTGGCTTCTTCAAAAGAAAACACAAGCTTAATTTTATAGTCTTAATCATGGTTTGGGTTTTTAAATCTTTACAAACACGTCTTATCTTTTCTTTTTGTTTGTGATCACTAACCAACGAAAAAATAGGTTTAGGTCCTATATGAAAACCAACTTGCCAGTGTGTTTATATATTAAAAGAAATCAGAAATTACACTGTGATAACCCATGACCAATACTTGTTGCTTATACATACCTCCTAAACGACACAAAAAAAAACATCTAGACTACAGGGCATTTGAATACCTTTGCAGATATTCTCGGGTTAAATCAGTGGCAGGCTTCCTTCTTTTCGGGGCATAACTAGGACCTTTTTTAACAGAGTAGCCTTTCCATATCCTGTAGAAATTGTTGACATAAAAGATCAGATGCAGAAGATTAATACGCAACATAAAAGAGAATGTACATTGACAAACAAAGTCAAATAAATAACCGATGAGCAATTACACAACAATGAAGATAAAGTTGGTAAATATATACCCAGCATGTCATATATAACCAAAAGCTGAAAAGCATAAAAATAGGATGTCAAGAAGAAATATTACTGAGGAGAAATAAGTTTTCTTCGCTTCAGAGCATCAATATCCTCTTGGTTAAGAGCCTGAAATAATTTATCGCAATGGCCAAAAATATGTAAAAATACTACGATGCGTCAAACTTATAGTTTATTTCAGACAAAAGAGATAAGTTGCTCACTTGAACTACACTCCCCAGCATAAAATATATTAATTTAATAATTTTTATACCTTAAATTAACATTTCCCTAAGAAAATATGCAAGTTCATTACTGGATGGACAAGTATAGATAATGATACACATTACTGAGGACTTTTTCCTAAATAATAAAAGTAAGAAAAAATTGTGACCATGGAATCAAATCACTGTCATAATCATGGCCAACTATAGTGATAATGATACACATATTCCATTGTTGGAGATTCCATGCTTCATAATTCCTAGAAGAAAAGCTTACTTCATAAGTCAGAACATTTCACAACTATAATCATGCACCTTTCTCGCAATTCACAACTCGCATTTTTTAACACCTGGAACATTTACATCTACAATTTACGTTCTTTAAATTAGGGACTTGTCTTAAACATGTACAAAGTATGACAATTTTAAGCAGTTGGGATTACCCTTGGTGCTTTTGGACACGAGAACAGTGAAAGCATTGTATCTAATCAAGAATTCCAATATCTTCAAGTGAGCTCGAGATATAATGAAATGACAAAAGCCTTACTTGATGGAACGTTTTTGTAGAGCTTAGCCTAAAGTAGTACTAGGCAATAGCATGACTTAGTTACATGATACACTTGAAGATGTTACACTTGTAACCATCATGAATGATGATGTTTCAGATCAGGAAGATATCTCATTTTATCCAATAATCGATGATTAATATTTTAACTAAAGAAAAGAACTAGATAAAGTCATGCACCTCTCCGTCATTTATCTTTACAAGCATAGCCTTCACATTATCATCAACATGTGCAACCTACATCAGGTCATAAATAATGAAATATTAGTTTCTGCTACATCAAGAGAAAAAGATTACAGCAAAATACATGAAACTAGCAATGTTAACCAGATGTGTGAGCATATGCATAAAATTGATCAGCGCTCCACAAATTAAACAATATGCACCAAAGTAGAATACGGAAGCAGATAAAAGAATTTGGAGCATATCATTTAGTACAGTGCAACAACATTAGCACTAATAAAACTTATAAAAACCATACAGTTATATTGTCGCCAACCGTATTCCGTCTACACTTAGGGATAAACGTGCCAAGCTACTCGCGAGTTACTCGAGCTCGGATTGTTAAAAGCTCGAAACGAGCTGAGCCTAAATGAGCTTGAGCTTGAGCCCGAGCCCGAGCCCGAGCCCGAGCCCAAGCTCGAGCTTAGATTAAGGCTCATTTATTAAATGAGCCTGAGCCTTGTGTATTGGGCTCGTTTAGGCTCGCGAGCTTAATCGAGCTTTGATATAATATATATGTTTTTATATTTTTTATTTATTACTTATATAATTAAATTATATATTTTTAAGTCATTAAATATGATCAAAATAAAATTCACGAGCTTTAACAAGCCCTGTCACGAGCTTCGTGTAACCTTTCACAAGCTGAGCTCGAGCCTCAAAATACGAGCTCAAGCTTCTGTAATTTTAAATGAGCTTGGCTTGATTAGTGTAAAGCTTGGCTCATTTACATCCCTATCTACACTAGATACAAGAACAAAATTTAGGGTCCCGGCAAAAATATGTGGTTATAATAAGTTAATCAAACGAGAAATAACTTCCAAGACTGAATTTTATTGATAAAGAGAACTAGCAATTTCAATATACCAGCCACCCTTAACATTACTACATTAGCTTTACCTTTTTAGAGACTTGTGACTTCCCCATCTCCACCCACTTATTTTTTATTGCTTGCTGGCAACCTATTTTAAAAACCGAGTCTCCCAACTTTTTCTGCATCAGAAGAATCAAATTATTAAATAAATCTTCCCGATAAGCTTCTCAGGCATCAAGACTAGGAAGATGATAAAAGATTACCATGCTATTAAAATTTACATGTGAATAGTAAAAGCATATCAACTTCCAGTAACCCTAGATATACCACAGCCAGAATTTCACTGCTTTTCCAGTTGCTTAAAGCAGCAGGCCCAGTAGAAAAAAATTTAAAACCCGCTATAATTTTATTCTTCATTTGGACTAGTTACTTTCTTGTTAAACATTCTAGAGTTGAATTTCTTATGCCTGCAGGTCTAATGAGAAATTATCTACTTGCAAATATGTAGAAGTCTGAAACATGGCATTGGTTAGTATTAGAAAAACTGGTTAATGTTAAAAAGACCAACAAAAAGCACCAGCTGTGAAAAATGCTGATCAAGTAGGGTACATACGAGTGCCATGAAGTTGCTGGAAAAAGTTTTTTAATGTTCTACTAAATCTTTAACTTAGAGATTCTAATCCATCTTGTAGATAGAGGATTTTATTTTATCTTTTTCTACCTGCAGTTCTACCCTTGAGATACCCTCTGTTGGGATGGCCATGAATAGTTGGAACTCCGGCGATCCATTAGCAGCATAAGATTTGCCTTCAGCAGTTAGTTGCCATCTCTCCTTCTTAATATCCTATAAGCAAACCAAATTCGGGATCATATACAAGAAATAAAAAAACCAAATCTATATCTCCATCTCCATAAAGAATAAAACATAACACAAACAAATACTGAAAACGGTGTAGAGGGATAATAAAGAACAATAAAAAGGTGAAAGGGATGCACAATTCATAGTCAATTCCAAAGGCATGAACTCATTACCTAGTTACCCTCAACCTCTAGTCCCAAAATGACCTTGCATGCTAGTATCCTTGATTCATATAGGACGGAGATGGTGTAATTGATAGAACTGTGGGACTACAAATATGGAAATGATAAATCTTTCCGACTGAGTACACAGAGTTGCAGACTACTCTAATATATTTTCCTATTACTGGAAGCATTTATATGCTTGGTAAAATATAACAATACAATACTTATAAAGCATGGATTAAAAATTCTACACTACTATAACCCAATAGTCAATAATTTACTAACTATTGATATCCTGTGTCGGTTCACGTGAATGTTTACTTTTAAAAATCTCCAAAACAGGATAAAACAAGATTTGTCTAATGCCTCCGAGTGTACTGTACAGCTGGTACGCATACCTAACATAAGAAATTTCTTTCCAGACTCCATATTTTCAGAGGTAAGGATTTGTGTATAAACCAACTTGTCCTTCCTTTCTCTTTCTCGAATTCTCGGTAAGCGGTTTTTTTTTATTCCACAAATCAAGCACTTGTCAAGATCAAAGTGCAGTTATATGATGTATAAAAAAATGAAAATGTTCTTAACATCAAGTATATGATGTAAATCAAGTATATTTCTTTTTTTGACCGTATCATTCATGGTCACCTTAATTCTCACTTCACTAGTTTTTTCCGTCATTGATCAAAGTGTGCCCCTCGTGAACCCATAAACAGGATAACTTTAGTATTTTCAACCAAGCAAGGCTAAAGAGACGATTCCAGTCTCATCCAGTCAAGCCTGGAACATGTGACACTCAGGTCCACTAGAGACACACAAAGTGCCTGAAGCCGGAGATAGTGAGACCAAACGTCAAAAGACTAAGAACCATAGGACCGGCTAATCCTCCCAAAAAGGAGTCGTTTTGTGCACCTCTAGACTCTATGTCCCACTAACCAACCCTATGGTTAATTCTCACTTGATCGCCCTATATCTCAACACGAATTAAAATGTACACTTTGTGTATCTGTGTGGTTGGGGAATAAGTCATTTATAAATACAGAATTGACAAATTGAGTTACAATTTCGAAAGCCATTGAGGCTCTTAATTACCTTCATACCGTATCTCATATAAGGGATAAGAAAAATACCTGAGCATCAACGAATCGAAAGCCATTGAGGCTCTTAATGACGTTAACAATTTCGTCATGACTGATTCCTTTCTCCGCAGCGAACTCGCCTGAATCTTTTATTTCTTCGTTCGTTTCCAGGAACCCTAATACTGCTTCTTCCGCCATTGTTCAACTGTAATCGACAAAAACTAAAACATATAGATTAGAAACACACTCTTCCCAAATGTGAACACATAGTTACGAAGAAGGATTTTGCAGAAACGGAAGTCCAATAATAAATTGAGCAAATAACAAAATGAGGATAACAGGATTTTCACTTTAGTTTGTTGATGAACTTAATCAATGGATGACAAAAACTGATTCCATTATATAAATCGGTTTTAGTATTAAGTTGGAAGAGGAGGTGGAGCAGCTCACCTGATTAAGCGGCAGCGGCGGATGGTGGAGGCAGTGAATCGGCGGCGACGGCGGAAGAAGAGAATTTTAAGATTTTGGGTTTGTAAGCGAGTGATCGATGTGGTACACCGTAAACCCCTGTTACTCAATTAGTCAGACAAATGTCATGACTAATGATATTAAATTGGGGGGAGTGGTTACTTCTTAACAGCGTCGCTGTAGTTTTTTTTCTTTCTTTACTTGGTCCCGTGACGCTACTTTTTACTGCATCAAATTTTAGTATCAATTTAATACACACTATGAATCAAAACAAAAAAAAGAGATTGTGAAAGTGTTGGCCCCACCTGAAACCACCGCACTACTTGACTACTTCTTTGACGTAGAAGCTACCACTGATGGCCTCACACCACAACGCAATGAAATAGGAAGGTCACCTTCTAAGGCGCGGTGGGGCATCACCACGCGGCTAAAAGCCTCCCACTCCAACTTCTGTTATGTTTGTTTTCGTAGATAAATATATTTAGAAAAACTTACTTTATTCAATTTACATGTTTAGTTATATGGAAAATTGTCGAGAAAGGTAACTAAATATCAAAAATTGCCAATGAAGGTAACGTTCAATTTTTTTGACGGCGAAAAAATTATAAATTTTAATTTGTAACAAAAAATGGTATATTGACCTCTTAGACCTAACAAAAAAATGTTATAAATTTCAATTTGAAACAAAAAAAGGTATAAATTTCACGCATTATACCTTTTTTTGTTACAAATTGAAATTTATAATCATTTCTCATCCAAAAAAATTGAACGTTACCTTTATCGGTAATTTTTGATATTTAGGTTACCTTTCTCGACAATTTGCCCTTAGTTATATTGATTTTGTATTTTGTAGTTTCGGTAATTTTATATATATTCTTACAAACTTTTTAAATTACATATGTTTTTATAAAAATTAATATTACATTCATATCCTATTAAAAACTCTAAACTCTCAAATATGTCTTTATACTTAATTTAATAATAATTAAACCATTTAAAAATAAAAAAACATAATCCCTACCTATTTTACAAGTAAAATACCATAAATAATCTTTTCATCTTTTATTAATACGTACCCAGACCATTAGAGCAAAACACCCAACAACTCAACCATTAAATTACAAAACTAAAATAAAATTTCCATCAACCGTTAGTACCTGATCTTTTTAAACAATTTTATAATATTTAACATAAGACCACACTTTCATATATATACAATTTCATTTGTATAAAAGTTAATATTTCAATAACAACCAAGATATTACAAAAGTACTACTCATTAACAAAATAGTTTTTCCTAAAAATATAAGTAACGAAACCATAAAACTGTCATCAGTCTTTGGAGTCTTCTTTCTAATTATTCCTGCAATAAGAATAGAAATAAACATTCTTGAGCATGAAGCTTTGTGAGCACATAACCACAGACAGACAAAGTGCACACACGTCTTGTGTACATGTAATTCTTCACTTTTAACACACATATGTAGTCACATTGACCACTGCTAATCCCCGACTACTGGAAGCCGCATCAACTTCTAAGGTCACAGCGACTTGTATGTTGCAGATGCTTAGTCGCGTTGACTAACAATTTGTCACATCAGTCGTCACCAAATGACATATCATCTCGTATATCATCGAACAACACACATTATGCACACATGCATCTAACACGTTAGTACGAATCGTGTAACTCACTTGATCGGCTATAGTAGTAATCAATCAACCGTCAATGAAAATAAAATATCAACCGACAATCAACAAAGATCACCAACAATAAGTTATTCTCTAAATTAGATTTTAAACGACTCATTTAAACACTTGTCATAAACTGTCACAACCCGTGTCAGATCGCATGACCTGCTTCACACGACTGCACAAACTGACTGGTGTTAAACTCTAACCTTACACAGCCTATGTTGCATCAGTCTCAAAACGGTTATACCTCCGTAACATGGCTTTTACCGTTGAGGGCATAACACAGCCTGTGCCATACTTAACACAGCATGTGCCATACTTAACACAACCCGTGTTCTCTACATGACTAGTCTACACGGCTTGACATCATTGACAAAGCCCGTGTTCTCTGGTTGCGACATGAACAACTGTGAATCGGGTCAAAACACAACCAAAATCAAACTATTTCCAATACTTTGTAAACACTGCAAAGCATCTAGAAACAATACAAACAACCAAAATAACATCTAATGATCATCCTTTATCAATTAGCATCTTAAATCACAATCTTGACCCATTAACAACCAACCAACGTATTTTAACAAATTTGCAACTGAAATCAGTTCCACGTGACTTCAAATTCATATAACTCAAATTATATTTTTCATACCGCTATCATTATTACCATAACGGTGCTTCAATATCCCAATTACCATAATGGTGCTTCAAGCACACTGTGACTAACAAAAAACATCTAAAACTCAAGATTAAACAATTATAGTCTTAGAATATCATACATTGATGCTTCAATCAACCAATAACACCTAGGATATCAATTCAGTCTTAATTTGTCCAAATTATTAAACTCTCTCTCTCTTATTGTTTAGTCCATTTCTCCATAAAAAGAAGCTGGTATTTTGACTTTTAAAAGCACATCAACCCCTTATATTGTACTTTGGCAATTTTGCGAAATTGGCTCCTTGTTATACCACCTTTCCAGTTTTTAACTAAAATGCATACTTTCACTGTTCTACACCAAAGATTATCAGAGTTTACAAAATACTGGTTTAATACACAAGTGTTGACAAATTCCAAAAAGATGAGCTAAAGTTTTATTTTCAAACACCCAGAGCTATCCATCAGAACACGGAGTTGGGGTCTTACCTTGCTATAACCCGTGTCACCTGCAACATACAACACTAAAACATAAGCTAACGCTTAGTGAGCATACTAGTTGAACTTAAATAATCGCATAACAATAATAAAGTCTCCATAAGATGTCTCGCTTCCAAGCTGTAACACCTGTAAAGTTGTTCAAATTGTCACTGTTCTAGAGTATAGTTACACCTACGTAACCATACCCCCTAACACTGTTCTGGTGTATAGTTACACCGCCTATATAGCTATATCCTAAATGAGAGGTTATTTATGACCATATTGATTTTGTATTAGCTTATTGATGGAACCATTAAGTTAAGAGAAAAAAAGCCCGCATAAGCACTTTTTTCGCTTGGGTTGTTTCATTTATTTTACCCATGACTGTCTTTAGAGATTTTGAAAAATAAAACAAAGAAAACATATATATTTCAAAAGGAATTTTAAAAAGGGGGAATAAGGATATTTCATCTGTCATATTTCATTAGATATGATTTAGTATATGTATTATATCGGGGTATTTTAAGAATTTAGGTATAATCAAATTAAGAAGATAGTATTTTATATTTTTAAAGAGGTTAGCTAAAATTAAATAGGATTTGAATACATAAAAGAGTTTTAAAGGTCTAGTGGAATTTTGATGCAATTTGAATGTTTGTACCGCCCGTAATGTATGAAATTTGTTTGTTTTTTTTATTCATACGAGAAAAACAAAAGGCATTATATAAAGGAATTAACATACAAGACTACTTAAATTAATTACATGCGATGTAAATAAATAATACAACTCAACTATTTTTTTGCTTTGCCTAAAAGTTTTAAAAATACAATTTTTAACTCGAGCCATTCTAAAGTCTGTACAATTTTCGACCTATCTTACTTATTACTTGATCCACTTAGTTAAAATATATTATAATCAAAATTATTTTTGAATACATCCATGTAACTAACACTGTCTAACTTGTATTACACTCACAAACATAGTTATCAAAATCGCGATCCTCATTGTACGATCCTACGATCCCACCAACCAAAGATGCGCCGGATCGTATTTAGGATCGTAAATAGGTAGGATCGTAAAATTGTAGGATCACTAAACGATCCCACGATCCCACTTTTTTTTTGTTTTTTTACAGTTTTTTATTATTACCATTATTTTATTTTATTATTTTTAAATTTTTTAAGTGGTCAATCTTATGCTAAAAACAATTGTTCATATTTTTCTACTTTATACACATGTCATATTTTTCATTCTTCTTTTGTTATAAGAGATAGAGGTTTATGAGAAAAAGATTTTTTATGAAATAAAGAATTAATGTTGCGCACAATATGTTTTAGATTTATTGATTGTGTTTAAGAGTCACATATTAAATTTTATTATGATATGTAAACTAATTAGTTGTAGTGAGTTGTTATCTATGCTCTTAATATTTAAAATTTAGACAATTTGATGTATGTTATTTTAAAATTCAATGTTCCATTCTCTCGTAAAAAAAGTACATAATTGGTTTTTGATGAAAAATATAGCATGTAGAAAAAACTAAAAAAACTTTAGTGACTTGTGGTAGGATCTTTAAATCTCGATCTCGATCTTACGATCCGATCTTGCAAAGGCAAAAACGATCCTAGGTGTAACACCGCCTTTGCAAAACAGCTAATTAGCAAAAATTTGCGTTTTTCACAAACGTGAACTCGTTCACGATTAGTTATCATTAAATTACGCAGCAAAAATTTTAACCGAAAAGTTATACATCGGATATTTACAACCAAAATCCTGTATCAATTGTTTGGTGTTAGTCTATCACAACGACCGACCATAGCAACATATATTTACATCATACAAAAGTGTTTCATCCCAAAATAAATACATCCAGCAATAGGCAACCCCGCTCACCAGGCCGCCTAATCTTTACCTGTAATAATTAACGTAGCAACATTAGCTATACAACATAGCTAGTGAGTACTAACTTATCATAAGCATCAATAAAGCAAATCACATATCACAGGAACAAGCAATCAATGCTATCCTATCACATTGCGATGTGCTGACAAGATCGGTAAGAGTTATATCTTTCAATATAGCTAGTCCCGCTCAACAACATTAAACCAGGGAATCAGACACAACCATTCGCGCTGGTGGGGGAGCATAAAACAGTCCACCAAGCATCGTTTCAGAACCATAGGCTCCTTAGGCAATCCAGCTACAACCGGCTGAT
>JAUEJL010059136.1:0-18854 GCA_032274825.1 Drosophyllum lusitanicum | reverse complement strand
TCTAACAAATATGTTTACGTTCTTTTGAAATTTAAATAATATAAATAATATTTTTTTTACTAACTATCTTATCTTCTATAGAATTGAATTTTAAAAATTGAGTTTTCAATTTTGACTATTAAAAGTCAAAATTAGATTTTTGATTTTGATAAAATGAATGGTTAATTAGGATTTAATTGTAATTAAATAAAGGGTCAAGATCTTCTAATTAAATTGATGAATGTTAGTCTTTTATTTATATAGAAGATTATATATATATTATAAATTCAAAGGTTCTCAAATGAACTTATATCATTCCTGGTAGATCTGCTTCGTGGAATTCAATGGGAGATGGAAACTGGAACTCTGCCAAAATCTATTGCTCGATTGATGGAGGAGCTGTATCTGAATTATAGAAACGCAGTAAATTGTTTTTATTGGGCTCATGCTGTCCTATTCCTTTAGTTGTAGTGTACATCTTAGAGTGGCTTTCACTTATTTGGATGACGCATTACTTATTCAGTGTTGTGTGTATTTGCTATATATTGTTGTTAATTAGTAAAGAATATACTAATGATCATACTAAACTGAATATTGTCACCAAAGATTATACATGACTTCAGCATATGGATTTTTCAAGAAAATCTGCCTCCTTATTTTGTTGCGGTACCTTGTACTCTTCTATCGAGCCTCGATTTTCTTTTCCGCAAATCTCATAAAAGTGTCGATCTCATATGGAAAAGTTGGTTTTGTAAGCGTCAAGAGATTAAGCTTAGCAAGAAAACTTTAAAGACCAAAAACTATACATCTTGAGAAAGACAACTTTACAATCCAACCCAGCATATCTAACTGCAATACTTGAAAATCACATCCTGTTTGAGGGTCATTGAACACTTCAAAACTTATTTTATTCTTTTCTTTTTCAGGTTTTCCAAAGTGGTGATCCTCATGTAGAACATATCGTTCTATCAAATATGAGTGTAGCATTGGACCGCATTTTGTTGGATGTGAAGGTTTGACCGGATGATGCATGTGGATATGTTCGGGCTTGCATTTCTTTTTTCCTTTTTAATACCGATTTAGCGTAATTGTTTGATTTCTTCTCTGAATGTTGTAATTGAGTTGCAGGAGCCATTTAAATTCTCGCCATATCATGAGGCTATCCGAGAACCCTTCAACTACTATATGTTCGTTCAAAATTACATTCGTCCTTTAATCAACTTCAGGTTAGTTGACAATCATAATTTGTGTCTTCATAGACTTCAGTAGATATTTCATTCAATGTGATAAGTGAAAGGCACTATGGCCCCTGGGTCTATCACCTTTGCTCGACCCCACTGCCAGGTCAGTGAGTAAGGAAAGATAGTATTACGGGCCCAGCCTGTAAGAAATTTAACCCTTACACATGCCTTTTGGCTGTGGGTTACGTGATTTGCCGCTTCTATGTTGGCCATGGGACCGGTCAGTGGGGGACCCCCTAGGGTGGGCCAGTTACAATAAATAGTAAATAGACGGATGGGCTGAACGACAGAAATACTTGTGTTCCTTATTGTTTTATTTATTCGAGTATGTTTGTATGATTTCATTGATTTGTGATCATACATATGGGGTTTCTGCCATTTATCCTACAAAAGGTTGACTTCAACATATATTGGCAGATTTGATGCTTCTGTTTGCATGAAATGGATTAAACAGTCAATAGTGTTTCAATTGGTACATGACTACAGTTTAATGATAATAATTATATGGCTGTTTTCAATCTTACATTTTCTTGTAGGTGTAAGTCTCTGATTTTTCATCTTCTAATTTAGTTAACTTTTATGCCTTCTGACTTGACCATTTCTGTTCCTCGCTTACCAGATAAACAGTCTGAGTATGCTGGATCCTTTCTCTTTATTTGTAAATATTGTGTGTGGATAAGTAGCTTTAGTGTAACCTATTAACACCATGTGTCCATGTGAATTCCAAATTGCATCCGCATTTCCTATTCACACATGATTTTTCTTGTTCTCGCTTGTATTTCACTTTGATAACTTTTTATTAGGCATTCTAACCATGGTCGTAGTTACTTGTCAGAGAGTCATATGTTGGCAACATTCCTCTTTTCTATGAGATGGAAGAATGGCTCAAGCAGGTTCTCGCTTAATTGTCAAGTTTCATTTGCCTTGCAACTTTCACGTTCCTTAATTGATGAGGACGAAATCTTCGTCATCCACCTCCGAGCTCGAGTCTTGATTCATTATAGTTGGTTCCTCTTCTTCTTCTTCTTCTTCAACAATGACGTGGTTCCTTTCTGCCTCCCGAATACGTGCGATCTCTTGGTCCCTACCAATGTCGCTTGTATCTCTTTGTTCACTAACAAAGTCATTTAGATCAACTGGTTGGCTTGCTCCAACACTTTCTCCAATATTCGAGATTTGGCTGAACCCATTCAAACCAAAGGAGTAGAATTTTTGAGGCTCCGATAAGTACTTGTAATATAACTCCTGAAAAGCCCGGTCATAATCAGCGGGATATCCAAAGCTCATAGCGATCTCTGCCCATTCGTTCCTTTGTGTGATTTCTTGATATCCACCCGATTGGATGATCAACTTGTAGAGATCGAGCAAGCATATGTCTAGTCCCATAACGTTCGGTGGTAAGGCTACATCAATTCCTTCCTTCATTTGATAGAACCACGCAATGGATTCTTCAAATTTTCTAGCAAACAAGGCTTTGTTGTTGTAGCAAATATGATCTCTATTGACTAGCACCATAAATGAAATAAAGTCAGTGAAATTTTTGATAATTAAAGGAACTCTTGTACCGTTGAGTTCAAACAAGTCTTCCGTCTTTGGTAATCGATTCCCGTCTAGATGTTGGTCTTGTCCCATATGCGTTATGATACAAGTATTGCCTTCGATCTTCACCTCAAAACCTTGTAAGATCAATTGACTCATGCTAAGAACATTTAAATTAATGCCCGGTGCATGGGACACGTAGGGAATGATAAAACGGACAGACTCGCTTTCGATTTCCACTTGACCAAGTCCATGTATAGAGATCGGAGTATCATACGCTTCCTTGTTAATCACGTAATTCTCTTTGTACACGATAAAAAGATCCTTTTCGGGTGTCAAATGTTGATTAATCTTGGTATTAACATACCAAGTTTTATTCCAATTCCCCGAATCAGATCCTTTTACAAGATAATCTCCGTTCAAGATTGCCTTGTTAACGTGTATAGGATGTTTGTGAAAAAATCGAGGCCTCTTGGGGCATTCCCATGCAAAGTGACCTCTTTCGTAACAACGATAGCATGTCGGGTTGTGCCTTCTTTTATTCCCGATTTCTCCATCAATATGCCAGTCTTTTAAAAGATTGGCAAGTTCAGTACTTCCCTTCGTACCAAAGTTTTTTCTGCCTCGATTACACATCATCATCGTACTCCCTTTTCGATTTTCCTTCATTATCTTCCTTAAGTTCGATTTGAAAACCGTAGAGTTCCCAACAATCCTACTAGACTGCCCTCTTTTTCTTTTTGTTTTCCATGACGACAAACCTGTTCCAGATGTCCAGGAATCCGCCCTTGATGTTGATCCAACACCGCTGCTATTAGAACGCCAAACGTTCTTCTTCTTCGAAAAACTGCCTTTCGAGTTCTTCGGGTCCATGTTTCTGCCCAGCGAAACATCTGCAGATCGACTGTTTCGATCTTCTTCTTCTGCAGCAGTATGTATACGTACAGATCGTCCCTTCGGATTGAGCCATTGGCTCTGATACCATGTTCGATTTCGAGAGCATCGATAGGGGCTGTGGGTTGTGTGTGTGTTTGATATAGACATGATAATTCAAGCAACAAAGATGAACAAAATATGCAGGGAAATAATCGGGACTTTTTAAGAGATATACTGAAATTCCAGAATTAATTATTAAACTGATCCACAACATCCTATTTATAGATGAGGGTGCCTGGCGGTTATCATGGTGGCGGCAGTTGGTGGTGCCAACTGCTGGCGGCTTTCTTTTGCCCGCCAACCAACAAACATCCCCCTAATCTATTACTGTTTAATACATAACATAAGTATCTATATAATTATATAATTACAAATTAACATAAGTTGATATAATGAAACTTAGCAATTAATATTTCCAACAGTCAAGAGTCTAATATTTGCTTTTCTTTATTATTGACAAGGGTGAGAATGTGATTTTGATCTCAAACCACCAAACCGAAGCTGATCCAGTTATCATCTCCTTGCTGCTTGAAACCACAAGTCCTTGTATTTCTGAGTGTACAGTAAGTTTGCTTTTAAATGAACACGTGTCATGAAAGTATTTTTTATGAGCCCATTTGGACATTGTAATGCAGATCTATGTGGCAGGTGATAGAGTTGTAACAGATCCTCTTTGTAAGCCTTTCAGCATGGGCAGGTGGCCATATGTATTTTCTTCCATAACTCTGATCTCTGTCCTAAAATTTTAAATCAATTCACACTCTTTAATCTTATTTTCCATAGGAATCTGTTATGTGTTTATTCAAAAAAACATATGAATGACATTCCTGAGCTTGCTGAGATGAAAAGGAGAGCAACTACAAGAAGTTTAAAGGAGATGGCTTTGCTTTTAAGGTATTTATTTAATTCTCGAATTTGTTTTCTTTTTCTTAGCCCGGTTTGTTCTGTTTCCTACTTCTTAGGTACTGAAATCAACGGTGAGAGAAACTTGCAAGATTAACGTAGTTTAGTAGGGCTTCAATTTTAAGATATCGTGTTTTTGCTAATTTCATTCGTATTAATTGGTCATTTCTCTTAAAGTACCTTCCAAGTTCGTGGTATTTCAATTTATCAAACAGAGCTGCTATATGTATGGTTTAAGTGAATGCGATTTATCGCTTCTTTACGTTCTTACTATTTTTTTGACCTCTATAGGCCAGCCATAATTTTTGTATTGATATATCCAAAGTGATTGCACATGCTTTTGTCATGCTAAAATTATGTCATCACAGTATTGTATAATCTTGCCTATTCAAATTTAGGGGTGGATCTAAGATAATATGGATTGCAGCAAGTGGCGGCAGGGACAGGCCAGATCCCATCACAAACCAATGGTTTCCGGTAAGATATATAGAAATATGTAAACATCATACATCTTAAAGTTTACAGTTATTTATGCTGATTACATATATTGCTGTGGCTTTGTTCTCTAGTATTTGTCACCTTCGCCCCACTTTACATCTTATTACCTGTTTCACTTGGGCTTGCTATCTTTTTGTTTCTTATATGACTTTCCCAAAAAAATTAGATAATAACTTTATGAAATTCATCACATTGTTTTTTTTTAAATAAACTTGCATGCTGGTGTGCTAGGCACCATTTGATGCCTCTGCTGTGGACAATGTGAGAAGACTTGTGGAGCATGCTGGTGTGCCAGGCCATATATACCCTTTAGCCCTACTGTGCTATAACATCATGCCCCCTCCTCCCCAGGTGTCTTTCTGATTCAGATGTTTTTTTTTCTTCCTTTTACTAGTAATTCCATTTACCATTTGATTTTTCAAATGTATATGAACAGGTTGAGAAAGAAATTGGAGAGAGACGGGTGATCTCTTTTCATGGTGCCGGGTTATCTGTCGCACACAAAATTGATTTCAATGAAATTACGGCCTCTTGTAAAGGCCCTGAGGAGGTCCATAACATAAGTTTATACCCAAAGTTGATTTAATGAAATTACTGCCTCTTAATCTCCAATCTTGAAGGCCCAATCCACGTGAATAGTTATTAAACATGCAATACCAAAAATGCAACATTTTTGTCAATCCTGTGTCAAATGAGACTTGTGTGTTGCAGGCTAAGGAAGCTTATTCACAAGCACTATATGATTCAATCTGTCATCAATATAATGTGCTAAAAACTGCCATACATGGAGCACAGGGCCTAGACGCATCAACCCCAAGTGTCTCATTAGCACAACCCTGGCAATTACTCAAGTAGATTGCACCTTAACTCGTAAGCCTATTGGTTATGTTTCTTTTCTTTTCTTTTTTTGAAATCGGGCTCCTTACTTATCTTATTCTAAGCTCTAAGTTTCTATTTATTTCTAGTGCAATATTCATCAGATAACATTTGGCAAAAACAACTTCAAGAAGTCTGCATGCGAAGTGGATCTCCTTGGTATTTGTTTGGACACTCAAAAGTCAAAAGTGGTACAGGTAAATCATTTAACTTGTACCTCAATACCTCATGTATTAATAGGTGTAACTTTCAAGCCAACTTCTACATGCAATTGTTTTCTGTCAAAGGTTTTCATTTATAAAAAGTGGACTTATATGTATTCCATGTTATATAAGTTTTTTTAATAGTTTATTAAAAGTCAAACACGTGTAAAAAACATCAAACATATGTTAAAATTATTGTTTTAAATGCAGGCGGAGGTAATTCCTTTTTTTAAACCGAACCTTGGTGTATAGAATAGATTACTCAATCTAGATCTACAGAAGCAACCAATTCAATCTGATACTTACTGCAAGAGAAGGCAATATGTTTCATTGAGAAGTAAAAACGTTGACAATCTTGAAACTATGGTCAAGTACAGTTTCCGTCTCGTAAGTCCCATATTATTTGTTACACGTACTACTCTTCAGCACACACATGTTATAACTTGCAACTGTTGGCTTAAGTATATGAAATTTAAATCTACAGGTTGTTTTGGAACCATAATAAAACTGTTCTTGACATAAATCATATGTAATATGAACACTTATTTTAAGAAAAGGGGGTTAAAGAAAAGATGGAAAATGATGCTTTTAAGGTAAAAAAGGAGAAAGAAATATAATTAGTGACAGGTGGTGTAGCATTAGCATGTGCCAAAAGTGCAAAAGTTGTTTTAAATAGTTATATGATCTTTATTAAGAGTCAAATGTAAGATGATTCCCTTTTTAGAGAGCATCATCATCTTATTCATCTCTGAATTGTATCACCTAAGATCCTATTGCACAGGACAAATGGGTCTGATAAAATTTATTCCTAAAAGGATTTGTTTGAATCACATTTAAGATTCTTATAGTGTGTTTTGTTGTACAAACTACAAAGCTAATACTAGTGTTTTTCAGAAAACTTTTCTAAGGCAAAACTAGAATATTTTTATGAAAAACAGAATTCTTATTTTTTACTAATTATAAGTTGGGAATTATCAAAACATTCGTTTTCAGACTCTTTTTTCCGGATTTGTTGGCGTTTTTCAAAACATTTTGGACTTTTCCATAACACTATTATTTATATCTACCGCTCATCGCAGTCATCCGTGATCCGTTGCCAGCCACCCTACCATCTGTTGTTGACCACATCCACGGTCGACCAACAACCTTTTGTCGATTGTTATCATCCTCCGCCATCATCGTCCCTCATTGGCTAACTATCCCGTCGTGGGCCACCTACGCTTGATGATGTTGGCCATCTCTGTCGGCTACGGACAGAAAACACACCTATGTTAGCTACTGACGTAAAACTTTTCTTTTGAACATGTTTTCAAGTTTTTTAGTAGCTTTTCAAAATTAGATAATTTCTTTTTTGAGAAACTAAACATTTAAAATGAATAATCCTTGTCACATTTAGACACACCTTTAGATTTTTTTCCTGAATGCTTTTCAAGAAAATTTCTTGGTCGACATAAAATCGAATCGTATGGTTAGTACATTTTAGTTGTAAAGAATATCATATGTTTAACATAGTTTTTTTTTTCTAGGAGTATTAACGTGTGTATCAATTAGGGATGACAATGAATCGGATATGGATCGGGTGACGCCATATCAACATCCATATCCATTTAATTTTTCATCATCCATATTTATATCCATTTAAAATAATTTCGTCCGTCCGTATCAATATCCATCGGATTAAACGGGTAAATGGATATCCATTGGATATCAAAAGAACTTTTGACCTAAAGAAAATACCATATTTTTATATATAATTTCTGATCTTTATTGATATAAATACATATTTTCTTTCAAAAAAAAGATAGGAATCATAGTTTCTTTCACTTTAACACTTAAATTTATATAATCGATACAACTATACAAAAATATATAGAAGAGAGTGTGAATTTAACCTACATAATTATATATATCTTTATTAGTATATTTATATACAAGTTTTAAAATTAAAATACATATATGAAATTATACTTAATTTTATAAAATTATAATTATATCAAACTTAATTCGAGTTAATGGATTCATCCATGGATGAAAATCGTTATCCATATCCGATCCAATAAACATCAATATCCACTCAATATCCGAAATTCACCAATTTAACTTCTTCCATATCCATCACAGATGGATCAAATCGGATGATAATTGGATCGGGTGACAATTGTCATCCCTAACCAAGACCAAACTGGAACTGTATATATACATTTGGTTCGGTTTTCTATTAAAAAAACTCATTTTCAGTTTTGGTGTATTTCGGGGTTTTAGCCATTAGTATCTTGCTAATGGTTTTTTATTAGTTTTTGTTGCCGAGAAAAAAAATTCATGGTCAAAAAAAGCATAATGAGAGCGGTCAACTTTTACCCAAGAAGAGGCGCTGCAACTTGCAACGCGTATACTCCATTAAATCTCAAAAATTACCATCTCCACCAGCTGTAGTCTGTGTTCCCCAACGCCCTATTGGCTTTATCGTAGACATCACCTCACAGGATAACATCAAGTACCTCGAACATTTACACAATCAAATAAACCTCTCAAACCGCCATTCCTAAAAAAAACTATTTCTTTCTCTTATCGTACGCCTCTCTCTGCCTTTCTCTGCTAAACGTACGCCCCACTCTCACTCTTTTCTCTGCTATCTTACAAAATTAATTAATAAATAAACCCATCATCATCATCATCACCTCAGACCTGAAACCCTAGTTTCTTCAATTTCAGCCAGTAGACTGCTACTCTATCTATCACCTTCTGTCTACATCTCTATCTCTCTCTCTCTCTCTACTTCTATCTACCTGCACATACATACATAAATACATGCATACACAGATGGCTTAATTTAGCAGGCTTCAACGATTTGAATCTTGCCTGATTTGTGAAGCATTTTTGGGTTCGGTGTTTCAAGTTGTGGGCTTTGATTTGGGTGTATGTTAGTTATTAACTGTGGTACAGATCTGGGGTTATTGAGGATTAGGGTTTTCTAACTTTTCTTCATGCAAATGGGTTCTGTAAGCGGATAACTGTTATCGTTTTGTTTTCTACTTCAGATTTTATCTACTGGCCGGAGATCTTTAATTTGCTGTAGCTACCAGACAAAGTGAAGAAGACAAGTTGGATAAATCTTGAAAGGGATATTGTTGTCAAGTTGTAATTGAATTAAAGGTGGTTTTAATCTATTGATTTGTTAGGATATGGCGAATCGCTGGTGGGCTGGAAATGTGGGGTTGAATCCGATGACATCGTCAGGCCAGCCTCCGTCGCTTCACTTGAGGCACACGGCGGAGGAAGAGAAGTCCGGGATTAACAGGGTTGGGCAAGTTAGAATGGAGCAAGAGTTCTTGGAAAACGCAACGAATAGTACAGATAACCCTAACCCTAACCGAATGAATGATGATCAGAACGAAGAAAATGATGAAGAGTTTGGGGACCAAGAACATAATAATGTTGGGGGCGGAGGCTCGTTGGAGATGTCTGAGCCTACGAGCTCCGGTGGAGGTCGACGGCCTCGAGGTAGGCCGCCGGGCTCTAAAAATAAACCCAAACCACCGATAGTGATTACAAAAGAGAGCCCAAATGCTCTAAGGAGCCACGTGCTGGAAATCAGCAGTGGAAGTGATATTTCCGACTGTATTGCAACATTTGCCCAGCGCCGCCACCGCGGGGTGTCGGTACTGAGTGGCAGCGGTGTCGTTACCAACGTCACCCTCCGCCAGCCCGCTGCTCCTGGCGGCGTATTGACGCTCCAAGGAAGGTTCGAGATATTATCTTTGTCGGGTGCGTTCCTTCCTGCACCTTCTCCGCCTGGGGCTACGGGGCTGACGGTGTACTTAGCCGGTGGTCAAGGTCAGGTGGTTGGTGGGACGGTGATGGGCCAGCTGATGGCGTCTGGGCCGGTGATGGTGATTGCAGCAACGTTCACTAACGCGACTTACGAGAGGCTGCCATTGGAAGACGAGGGTGGAGCAACTGGAGAAGGTAGTGAAATGCAATTACAGCAAACACCAGGGGTGAATGCTGGAAACAGTCCTAAATCTGGGGGAGGTGCTCCACAAACGGATAACATTCCATCTTCGTCGATGACAATTTACAATCAACCCCCTAAACTTTTACCAAATGGGCAAATGCATCCAGATATGTTTTGGGCAACTCCCCCACGCCCTTCCCCATCAAATTTCTAGCGGTTTCCATTGCAATTTGTAGAAGATAGGCTAGAAACTAGAAAGTTAGGATTTTTATTTTATTTTCTTGAATGATGGTTTAATTAGGGGTTAGGAATAGTATTGTTTACTTTGTTGTTTGTGTTGTGATTTCACTGTGGCATTTCCATTTTGGGTTTAGTATGATGGCTTTTGAAGCTAGTACTTTTAAATTACTATATTTAGAAATTTCCTTATTTTCTTCTTTATTTCTTGTGGCATAAAATAAAAGGTTGAGTTAGAAGCTTCCATAGTTAGCAATGGCAGAACCCTCTTTAAATCTCCTTAGAAAAGGATGAATATTGCTTCAATTTTTTCTTTTTTTAGATTTATTTTCTGAAATACAATTTTGGGAGGTTCAATCAGATTTCACCAAGTCTCTTGCTTTGGTTTGAAGATTTCATCCACTTGCACACAAGGAGACAATAATAGTTATTATACTATTATTATTTTATATCGACATGGATTGTTTTTTGATTAAAACAAATGAGATGATTTTTAGCGGTATTTATTTTAGATGTTTTTACGTTTAGAAACGATTAAAATAAGGGGTACTTAGTTATTTAATCATTTATAGAAATATATTAACAACTTTTATAAAGTTAAATTTTAGGTTTGCGGGAAAAAAATATTTTATTTGGTAGTTAAAGCTTCGTTAATGTTATTATTATATGTGTTTACACTACTTTTAAAATTTTGGAATATGATTCAATCAAAAAGTGTTTTGATATATTTAATATTAACATGCTTCCTTAAACTATTTTAGTAATTAGTTTACAAACTATATGTTAGGATAATGTATCTTAATCATTTGGACTTTGTTAATTATTTTGTTTTGTTTAAGGAACTAAATCAAATTATTTTATGTATTTTAATATAAAAATACTATTATATTATATGTGTGACCATAATTTGACGAATATTTATTATAAAATATATACAAATTGATACGTAGATTATGACAAATGTTAAAAATGAAAAAAATGAAAAAATCTAAGGACTTACAAGTGTTATCATTTAGGGGGTGTTTGGTTGGAGGGAATTCTTGGGAATTTCCTGTAATTGAAATCCAATTTCTAGACATTCCTATGTTTAGTTTACATTTGATATTTTGATGTATGAAATTGGAATTTTAAGATGGAAAACTTTAAAAGAACTCAAATTCCTTCCATTTAGCTATGGAATTCAAATTCCTTCGTGGAAGCAGCGAACTTCAACTGGCGAGCAGTGACCTTCAACGAGTGACGAGTGACGATGGCTTCGACAAGCGACCAGCGACCGATGTCCGGTGACTGGCGACCGGCGACCGGTGTCGATTGCTCAGCCTTCAACTGGCGACCGACGACCTGCGATTAGGGCTTCGACCTTCGACGAGTGACGATGGCTTCGATTAGGGCTTCGGCCTTCGACGGTGGCTTTGACAGTGGTGGCGATGACGTTTTCTCCTTCGTCTTTGTTTTCACAACTTCGTTGCTTCGACTGGACGGTGACTCCTTGCTTCGACCAACGAGATCTAGGGCTTCGATTTTGACAGAGGGCGACAGTGAGCGGTGGTGAAGGTGGCGATGGTGGTAAGATGGTCTTATTAGGGTAGGTTACGGTGGGGAAGGTAAATCTAATTCCTGGAACTACCAAACACAATTAGCTAGGATTTGGATTCCAATTCAAATTCCTTTACATTCCAATTCCAATTCAAATTCCAATTCCATTGGAAGACAATCTGTGAACCAAATGCCCCCTAAGGGTTTCCAATTTGGTTTCATTGTTGTTCATCTTTTTGGGTTTATGACTTATGCAACTAGAATTAGCTTTTGAATGTTCAATAGGTTCTTGAGTTGATTAGGGTTTGTTTGAAGATAAATGTTGAAGATGGAAGGATGAATCTTCTTCAAGAAGATCTGATGTGGAAATAAAAATTTGATATGATCTAAAAGAATAAATAAAAATTAAAAACAAATGCATGGGTGACTAGTTAATGTTTTAGCACATAAAAGAGTGCGTGAAATGGTAATTTTTTTTCAAACTTGGATATATAAAATGGTAGGTTTTTGAGTTTGATACACACAATAGTAAAAAGTGACAATTTGAAGACATTTTCAAGAACTAAACTCTTTTTTAAATCAATCATACTAAATTTTCGTACGCTTCTAGCAAAGATATAAAAAAAATTAAATCCAAAGCAATATATATATATATTGCTGTTATTTGTCCATGTATTGCTTATGCAATTCGTGTAGTGAGTCAATTTGTTGCGGTGTAATCTTATTATAGGGATATCTTCAACAAGACCGAGGGAGAAAACCCACTTTCTTCTCTTAAAAAATTTCCTTTTTAAGAAAAAAGAAAAAAAACACTATAGCTATATATTATTGTTATTTGTCCGGATATTGCTTATTTCGTCTACTGAGTCAATTTGTTGGGGGTGTAATTCTATATTGTAGGGATATCTTCAATAAGAACGAGGAAGAAAAACCTCTCTCTTCTCTTAAGAAATCACCTATTCGGAAAAAGGACAAATGCATTGTAGCTACAAAATTAATTAGCAGGGACATGACTCAAACTCGATTCCCTAGTGTTTAAAACACAAAGTCCTACCAACTGCGCCAAATATAACTTTAGCAATATTTACATCATTTGATTATATAACTTTTATCAAGTTATTGTAATTGTTAGATAGTATAATGTTGAGGCAGGATCAAATGAGAACACCTTTTAAGATGAGAACTTGAAGAACAATTTATAGCCCTTGGATAATATTAAACTTGGTTTAATTAAGGTATGTTGAATTTTTAATTACAAAGTCCTACCAACTACACCAAATATAACTTAGCAATATTTACATCATTTGATTATATAACTTT
The DNA here is from genome assembly GCA_032274825.1 of Drosophyllum lusitanicum. NCBI lineage: Eukaryota > Viridiplantae > Streptophyta > Magnoliopsida > Caryophyllales > Drosophyllaceae > Drosophyllum > Drosophyllum lusitanicum. Next base: position 5,631 of record JAUEJL010059136.1, on the reverse strand, counting down.
TATCTAGTTATTGTAATTGTTAGATAGTATAATGGTGAGGCAGGTCAAATAAGAACACCTTTTAAGGTGAGAACTTGAAGAGCAGTTTATAGCCATTGGTTGATATTAAACTTGGTTTAATTAAGGTATGTTGAATTTTTAATTATTTGGTTTAATTAAGGTATATTGAGTTTATAGTCTTATTTATGTACTTAAATGTACTACTGTGGCGCAGCCCAGTGGTATAGGGGTAAACCCCCATAGCTCAGGTCTTGGGTTCGAGTCTGGGCAGCGAGAGTTTTTCTAAAAAATGGTAGAGGGTATTACTCCCTCATGGTGCGTGGCTTGGGGTTCGCATACTGCCCTATATGGATGTCACTGCGGACCCAGCCCACTAAATTCGCTGTTCAAAAAAAAGATATTTCCTACGATGACCTGCTGCTAGTTCCTTTGTAATTTTCTCTGTTTCCAGATATGTTAGAAGGGAAATCTATAGCTACCGCCATTTTTATCATTATATTCACCATAGAAACAAACATGTGATGTAGTACACAGTCCGTCTTCTTGTAACTATACCATCGGGTACAAATTCCCTCTAACAGTCGTATATTCCCTCAATAAAAGAAATAAATAGTAACTTCAGTGTTAACATCGGTAGTAGCCATTATTTACTCATTGTTAGAATGTATCTACTCTTTAACTTGAGGAATGGTGGTATATAAAATTATAACATGTTTAATATATTCCTAGTGCTACTAGACTTGGAATTAGTTCAGTATTGTGGTTAGATTGCTTTGGTTCCGAAACTCCATCCTATATATATATCCATCCAATTTCCTATCCAATAGAGTGAAGCTTTAGATCCTGATTGTTGCACTAATGCACTCTTCCTTTTTTTTGAACATGGAAAGATATATTATTCAAAATCGTAAAGGAATAGAGTCATAGAATTGCTGAGTTTCATTGTATCATTTAGAGCTTACTTACATACATGTGCTTTCTGGGGACAGTCACTCAGACAACAATTTGGTGGAATTGGAAACCAAAACAAAGGAGGAAGATGACCGTGCTGCTTTGCTGGAAGGAGGCCTCACGAAATCAGCATCATTGAAGCAGCCTGCTACTTCCATTAAAGCTAACCTAATTAGGTTAGTCAATCAATTTTGTGGATTTCCTTTTCATGTTCAATATTTTGTTCTTCTACTATTCCTTACAATTTGCACCTTTTTATTTGTAGATTTGTGACAATGGATGATTCTTTTTTGCTTGAGAATCGAGCAACCCTGAGAGCAATGTAAGTTGTATGACTTTGCTGGTGATTGAGTTATACTGATGCTCCTTTTTATTTTTAAGCTGATGCAACAATTACATTGGATTTTTACAAACTTATGCAGGTCAGAGTTTGGAGGAATTTTGTTGTATTTTTACATATGTGATCGCACCGGTTTGATTGCTGAATCTACCAAGGTTTTACCTCATGTTCAACTGTTCTTTTTTTTTTACCTTACTCGAATAATAAAATTGGTATTTTCTTTCAAACCTGATGTGTGATATGGGTTACTGAAAAGCATAATACGTTTACTAAGGTTCTACCTCATGTTCTACTCTTTTGCTTTTCAACTTAGTCAAATAATAAAAATTGGTATTAACTTCTAAACTTGATGCACAATATGGGTAACAGAAAAGCAGAATATGTTTATTCGTGCATTTTAGTTGATATACTTTTTTCTTGTGCAGAACTACAATCGCGATCTTTTCCTGTTCCTGTATGCTCTTCTTATAATAGTTTCAGCAATGACTTCTCTAAAGAAACATAGTGACAAGTCAGCATTCTCTGGAAAATCGATACTTTACCTCAACCGACATCAAACAGAGGAGTGGAAAGGATGGATGCAGGCAAGATATTTTCTTTATATCATTACTCAGATTTCACATCTGTGGATATTGTTATTATTATTAGTTTCAATACATTGCTTATTACCTGCACCAGTTGACAACTTGACATGCCAATTTTACTACCAGTTCAAAATGGCTGTTATCTTGAAACTCCTTTTTTCTTTTTGCTGTAATTTTGATAGGTTCTCTTTTTGATGTATCATTACTTTGCTGCTACGGAGATATATAATGCTATTCGTGTGTTTATTGCTGCCTATGTCTGGATGACCGGTTTTGGAAACTTCTCCTACTACTACATCCGCAAGGATTTCAGTATTGCACGCTTTGCTCAGGTTAATTTTTACTACTGATCCTGCTGGTTTTAAGTAATTCTACCATACATGTCTGCTTCTGTTGTGGCTGCTGGTGAGGTTTAATGGACATCAAATTGGCAAGATTCTAGTTGGCTTGTTGGGTGATGAGCATTTTGGCTTGTTCCTGTCAAAGTGCCCTTATCTAAATGAAAAGGTCACTTGTCTAATTGAGTTTACAATACCAAGCATGGCGAATCCATAAGATTAAAAAATTGAAGTTAAAGAAAAAGAAAGAAGATAAACTAACAGTATAGCAAAAGGATGGTTGCTCGAAACTTCATGCAAGCTGTCTACAAGAAAATGAAGTACCACAAAGAAATTTATATAGAGTTCCAAATCGAAGTAGGTCATTTAAATTATAACTACAAAAAGTATTATAGTTAAAGTTGGATGTTGGGAAAATAGAATCAAGACTCCTATTTCTGTTAATATCACTTATGACCTAGAAGTTAGAGCCATTCATAAATCATAAGCACGAGTGAATAATTAGAGCCCTATTATTTGTTATATACTTTTGCTGCTGGATAACATTATGAAAGCAACTAATATGTTATTTTTTCTATTTTGTCGCAGATGATGTGGAGGCTAAACTTTTTTGTAGCATTTTGTTGTATTGTTCTTAACAATGATTATATGCTCTACTACATTTGTCCAATGCACACGCTTTTTACTCTTATGGTTTATGGAGCACTTGCTATTGGCAACAAGTATAATGAGATACGATCTGTGATGATTACAAAGATCCTTGTATGCTTTCTTGTGATAATCTTGGTTTGGGAGATTCCTGGAATATTTGAATTCATCTGGAGCCCATTGACATTCCTATTAGGTTAGCTTACTCCTTTACTTCTTATGTGTTAATATGTAGAGGTGGCATTAGGTGTGGGTCTGTGGGTTGCGTAACATGTCAGGATAGGTAATTTAGGTACGCGTCGAAACAGGTTGTGTTGGATTGACCCAAAATACTTAAATCTAAATCTTTTATAAATAAGTAGCGTCATTTCATTAATTCTGTAAGTGTTCTAGTAACATGTTTTATGCGCCAAAAATACACCGGAGACTGCTTGTGACCCATTTGACACGTTCAACCCATTAGACTCAGTTTCCTTCTAACCAATATTTACTTGTTTGACCTCTTATGCACTAAAAAAACCCAAATCGACCCATTTGTAACTAAATAGGTCGAAATTGCCACCTATACTAATGTGGTGTGTCTATATGTAGGACACTAATTAAGTGGATAGTGAAGGACCATGAATTTAATGGTATTGAATTCTAGCTCATTAAAAACTTTCTGAATGGGGTCACTTATGCTCTCCTCTTTGAATAAATTACTGAAGCCCTCATAGTATTTTTTTACATGTTCCTTTGGGTAATGTATCTAATAAGATTTTGGTACCATAAGGTTTTTAAATTGAAATTTGTAGCATATTGAATAGAGTTGCTGCAAAGTTAAAATTAGCTCTTGAGTATCAGTTTCTTTTTTGCTCTTTTAATAATCTAATTTCATTTTAAACATGAGGTTCTTAAGAGTATTTCTTGTTTTCACAGGGTATTCAGATCCTGCCAAACCAGATCTCCCTCGATTGCATGAGTGGCATTTCAGATCTGGGCTTGATCGTTATATATGGATTATAGGAATGATACATGCATATCTTCATCCTAATGTAAGCTTTTGAAAGTTTGATAGCTCTCTTAAGATCTGCATGCTAAACTTGTAATGCTCAAACTAGTGTTCTATTATTTATCAGGTTGAAAAGTGGATGGAAAAACTTGAGGAGTCAGATAGTAAGCGGAGACGTTCTGTCAAAGCAACCATTGTTTCAGTATCTTTGTTGGTTCGTATATATCTTCTTCTAATTCATTTTTTAGTAGATGTAAAGGTGAAAATTTCAACCAATTTACTTGTGAATGCCGGGCATTATGTTTTGTCCCTGGTCAAATATAAAGATTGAGCCAAAAGTGAAACAGGTGAAAGGGTTGGACGGGTTAAATGATATGAAAGTCGGCCAAAGTTTATTTCCAGTGTGCCCAGTCTCCTAAAATATTCTATTTGAGCATCTAGATCTTAATTGTAATAATATTTAGCTTATGTAATCATTTGTAATGCATCAATTGTTTTATAAAAGAGTTTGTGAACCAACCCAACCTGAGCCGACCCACTATAGAAATAGTCCTTTTCAACCTGAACCAGTTTTAACCTGTCACACAACCCAACAGACTGCCCAGTTTGTCACCTCTAATTAGATGTCTTTTCAGGCCGGATATATGTGGTATGAATACATATACAAGTTGGACAAGGTTACATACAACAAATATCATCCCTACACATCATGGATACCTATAACGTGCGTGATTGATTTCTTACATATTATTTCTCTAGTCTATCAAAAAGTCTAGTATTCTAACACCCTGCTGTTAAATCACATCTTTTGCTCTCAGTGTGTATATTTGCTTGCGGAATTTCACTCAACATTTGAGGAATTTCTCGTTAACCCTCTTTGCGTAAGCTTTCCATACTTTACACCATATTTAATTCTTGATTTATGAACATACATTTCTGTGCATATTCACTCTACTAACTAGAGATTTCGCATTTTCATAGGTGGCTTGGTAAGATCACTTTGGAGACGTACATTTCCCAGTTCCATATCTGGCTAAGGTGAATATAACCCACCTTCCCATTAATACCATGTTATATTAACAACAATTTCAGGTTTCTCTATCTTCATCTACCCACTTTCGAAATTATAACCTTTCTTGGTATTCTTCTTGCACCCACTGTTCCCCAAGAACTGCAACATTTGACCCTGCAAACTAACTTATGAAATGTGTCTATTTCTGTATTTTTTACAATGGAGATAATAAATTTGTATTTGACCTAAAATTTGCAATTGTGTGTGTATGTGTGGTTTTCTTTCTCTAAAATGGTTACCTTATCCTAGTGATGAACTAGTGAACTGCAATGGCTGAGTTTTAACTAACATGAATGGCGCAGATCGGATATCCCCAATGGACAACCAAAGTGGCTTCTGTCTTTCATCCCTGAATATCCGTTGCTGAATTTCATGCTTACAACTGCAATTTATGTTTTGGTAAGAAAAATATTCTTAAGATCTCTTGTGTAATGAAATGTGATAACGAATCTAGTTTTTTTTAAAATATCTTTTATGTCTCTATGCAGATATCCTGCCGGCTCTTTGAACTAACAAACACTCTTAAGTCGGTTTTTATACCCACTAAAAACGACCGGCAACTTCTCAGTAATTTTCTAGCTGGAGCAGCAATTTCCACGTGTTTATACTTGATTGCTTCTATTGTTGTTCAGATTCCTCAGTGACTAGTAAACTCTTCTATTTCCCCTTTAACATTTATTTTCACACGAGAAACACACGAATATATA
>JAUEJL010059125.1:0-18859 GCA_032274825.1 Drosophyllum lusitanicum | reverse complement strand
TCCCTCATCTGTGGGATTTTATAAAATCCTAGGATTTGAAATCCCATCCCATTTTGCCAAACCAAACACCACATTTGAAGGGATTTCAATCCCATGAAATCCCCCCAAATGACACCAACCAAACACCCCCTAAGTGTTCAATTGTTTCATGCCTCTATCAAGACATTTTTATATATAAAGTTCCAACTAATTTTACCTACTTAAGCAGTCTCGAACTCACAATATTTGGTTAAATTACACATTTGTCTGATTTGAATCATTATGCTTAAGGAAAATCAAGTGACGATTTTTGGTTGGCTCAGGAACAAGTGTAAAACTTCAAAACTGTAGTAGAGTGATTGGTGTTCTTTCCCCATTCGATTACAAAATGCTAAACAAGTTGTGTCAAGCGAGTAGTGGTAATAGAAAGAGTGAGCGGTGTTCAAGAAGCTTTCATAGTTGGTTGAGGTTGATTCATGGCATGTATCTTGGTCAAGATAGAGGTTTGGCTTTGTTGTCTGTTTGTTACTTTGGGTTTGTTACTTTGGACTCGTGGTAGTGGACTTGTGGTTATTGATAAGGTGTGGGTGTATCTTTATTTCAATTGGGTGTCTTGGCTCATTACTACTTGTAGAATGACCAAAAGAAACTCTTGTATTGTGCTTTTAGTTAGGGTGCTTTTTAGAAGTTAATTGCTATATAAACATGCATGAGAGGCTTGCTAGATTTTTACATTAGGGTGTTTGGATTTCACGGTGGTGCCGACGTCGGTGATTAACTATGATGGCTTGTACGATGTCTCATCATTGTGAAGCAAAGGACGAAGTCGAAAGTGATGCCATTAGCATACCGGCTTTCAGGTGCTATGATGTATTCCATCATCACTCTTCCATATATAGAAAAGCAAACAAAAATGAAAGGAGAGTGTGAGGGGGAGTGAGAGAAGAAACCAAAATTTTCAAATACCCATTTTATTTCTTATTTAGAGTTTATTTTTAAGTTCTTTTATGCCATTTTACAATGTTATTTTTAAATGACCTTGGTGAAACATTTTTTAAACTTTGTTATTATTCTATGAAATTTTCCCTCTACAACTACTTTTCAAACATATCCATGCTGAGAAAAGCTCAAGGCTCAAGCTTCCATCTCTAAATAAAAGTTCCACATCCGCCTCCAAAAATTTTTTAACTGCAACTAGTTTTGTCATACACTTAATATATGTATATGTGTGTGCGTGTATGTATGATTTTTCTCTTCCTATTTCTCCTGTTCGTAAAACTTCAACACATCCTTCGTCGCTGCAAAAAAAGAAGAAAAAGGTAAATTATTTACAGGTATTCCAAAAAAACCTACACACTATATATATGTGTGTGTGTGTGTGTGTATATATATGTGTGTGTATATATGTGTATGTATGTATGTATGTATGCATATCAAGACACAGAAATACAAAATATGCACATGAGGTGCTGTTTGGAATAGCTGCCAGATAAAAAGATCACAGAGAGTAACTTACACAGAATTTTAACTGCTGCAGCCTTTCCATTAATTCTGAAATCTCAAGTTGCCTGACCACAGTGGCATGTAATGCTTTCTTGGTTTTATCAAGATCAAGTTCTATTGATTTAATCCTGTCCATTGAATGTTCCAACATCTGATCTTTGTCTGCAGGGAATTGAGCAGGCTTCATTCTAAGTTCTTCCACCATCTTTTCAAGTTTCTTAATACGCTCCAAACATGGAAGGATTTGATCCGTATCAGTGGCTGGAGTGGGTGCCACTGCATTAGTGCCAATGTGTAGGCTGAAAATAAGTGTTCTCAGTTTTGTTGCTAACAAGACCACTGGTCTTGTTATGTATTTGAAGCTCTTCTTCACAACTTTTTCCTGGATCATGTTCAACAATTGGATACCTGCAGTACCTAAACCAAACACGATAACGGTAAACCAAAGCTTGAAATAATCATAAAAAAGTGTTTAAATGAAGCAGAAATTAAGGCTTCTTTTAAAAGTGAACAAAACTTAATAAAAGTACCTTCTGAATCATGTACAGTCAAACCAAAAGTTGTTTCCTTGGTGTCTGGTGAAGGAGACCGACTTGGAGAAATAAGCAACCCTTGATCAGAGGTAATAGCTTCTTCAAACGGACTATAATCATCATCATCGTCACAACTGTAGTAAACGGGTGAATCAGATGCCATGGACTGCATAAATTTTAAAAAGAAATAGAAAGAAAAGATATTAGCAAAACACTCTGTAAATAAATTTGCTAGACTTTAAAAAGATCAGTAAAAAGAAGTAGCTAAAAGCTTCATTAGACTTAACTGATGAGCACAACTTCCAAAGTACCCCTAGATCTAATCTTATTGGCACAACACTACTAAAATTTAAAGAAAACACTAAATTCATGTTTGTGTTTTCTTCATATGCCATAAAGCATGAATGACTATTTAATTGTAGATGTCATCATAAAGTTGCATACTACTTCCACCAAAATATGCAGCAACAGTATATTTAGTTCATATAGAAAGTTCCTAGTTCTTATATAACTACAATGAACAGAACTAAAACTATAAAATTATCGCATGTATCTAACATCTAACAACATATTAAAGTGACATAATAAATTAATAATCATCCGTGATGCCAGAAATTTGTGATGTGACTACATGAAGAATTCATGTGTATGCATGTATGTATGTTAAAGTACAATAACATACAAGTACCAATGGAACGTTAAACCTTACTTCGTCTCTAATGGATGCCAATTCTGGAATCCTAGAATTATTAGGACTAGTTACACAAGGGTCATCAGCATCTGATCCTGATTCAATAGTTGGCGTATCACTTCTGCCCTGAAAATAGAGGCAATCATATGATAAGAGATCACCTATGACATAGATATAGTAATGACTGTGATACTTGCTTTCACAGGTTGTACTTGGACAGAAGAGTCGATTTTCTGTTGATTGCTAGAGACTATTGTGATATGCCTTGCAAATGTGGCATCTGCATTATTTAGTACCTGCAAAACAAACAAGACATTAATATAAACATAGAATTGTAATGTGAAAGTCAGAGGTGCCAAATTGGACTGGACAGCTAACGAGTCAAACATAATTGTTTAATTAATGAACTCCTACTGAAACAAAACACACTGATCGCTCCTGCAATTCGAGAGACAGGGGGGCTCCAATTATCCAGAGTGGTGACCCCTACTGGTACCCTAACCCTCTATTAATAACCTTATACCTTCTAGATCTTTTCTATTGCCAGAATCACCTATTCTTGAAACTAACACAACTCATTCCCCAAGAATTTCCATGTTGACTTGATAATAATATAAAGAGAGGCACAAGATCAACACAAGTGTCAAAATCAATGAAGGAGGTGAGGAAAAAGAATTAGTGTACTCCACATGTCATCGGTGAGTAGGAGAATGAAATAGAAGGAAAAAGTAGGAGGATATATCATTTTTCTAATATAAATACTATATTGATGAATCTAACGCCATGTTCTCCGGTTTAATAAGGGGAGGAAAGGAAAGAAAATCATTTCCTTCTGAATCATCCCAATTTTGAAAGGATAGATTTGAAATCTAAATAAGACTAAACTCCCCTACAAAGAATCCCTAACGGTCTGTTCTCGAGTTAATTTAAGGAGGGGAAGGGGCTATTTTATCATTTTTATGTTATAAAACTCTCCTCCCACTTTTGGGATGATTGGGAGCCTTTCCTTTCCTCCCCTTTCCATCCCTTTGTTTAAAAACTTGAGAACAAGGTGTAAATGAAACTCAAGAACACATTCTTTGAAGGTCTACTTCTAAATCCTTTGATAGGACGTAAGCCCCTTGACTTGTGTCAATGACTAAACTGTCCCTACAAAGCAATGGTACACCTACCCAGAATGCAGAGTTGCCAAAGTTGTATCATTACCCCCCACCAAAAAAAGAAGAAAAGCTAACAAGGTGGAATTCCAGATATTGCTACTGTATCGTAGTTGAATGGTTCCCATGTCCCTTCATAACTTGGCAAATCCTTCGATTGTATCAGGGGTTCAGGACCTCTCTTTCTCCTTCCCAAACGACCGACGTCACACTCCCTTCATTGCTCCTGAGCACTTTCATATCATCATTAAGTACACACAGGGGGTATGGTTGCTATGCCCTCCAATTGTACTATGATGAAACTCTAGTAACAGCCATGGAACCCATAGTGACTTCTCAGAGCATCAAGTATATTGGCCCCCTCTTTCTCATCTTTTTGCCACATCATTCCATCTCCTCCATCTTTCAACCCTTGAAATACCTATCTTTCAACCCCTTCACCTTTATCCCATTTTTTATATTAAACATGTATATGTATACCTAAAAGTGTATGATATACTCATATACCTAAGCCACCCCACAGGGTGGTTGACGGGTAGTGGGTGCACCGTTTCCTTCTAAGTTTTATGTTAGCTTTCTAAAAGTTCATCCATTTGACCCCTTGGAGATAAACACATAACCGCAATCAACCCATTCATTAGTAACCGGGTCAAAATTGCCACCTCTTGTGAAAACATCATGATCATAGCTTACATGTAGTAAAAGAGTCGAGTTCCTTTATAGTCATGTCACATCTTCTACAAGGAAGTCTTGTATCTAAGATGAAACATGCAAGGAGATATAATGTCACTTAGTCATGTTACCCTATAGATTGCTTACCTTCATTATTTCAGGGTCATTCCATGGACCCATGTTAGACCGAAGACAGCCACCCTCAGAAGAACAGGTGCATGAACCACCGAGGAAGTCAGGCAATTGACTATAACGGTAATCAAGAATTAGATTATCTTATAAAAGAAAATAAATGAGTCTAGGATTTCCATAAAGAGCAAAAACCTTGGGTCAATGGCTTCGAGTAGTATTTCCAACGACTTAGGTTCCAGCACCTACAAAATCAGAACATAAGTGTAAGCTAGAACAAAAAGTATAGATAACACATTTCCTTTACCTGAATTTTTGGAATTGTCTTTGCATCCAGAAACTTCTGAGCAGCAGGCCATAAGTATTTCTTAAAAGTCGAGCTAGCATTGACGATGAACATGTGATGTAGTGTCTACTAATAAAATACCGAAATGCGTTATCACAAACACCTCTTTTGATAAATAAATAAATTTCAGAGAAACTACATGAATCAGGGTAGTTTACCTCTGGATAGTAGTTACTGTCAACCTTTGTGACAGCTCCTAGAATACTCGCTGCAGTTGGAGTGAAGTTTTTTAATCCCTGAAATAATATTACACTTCTAATAAATAATGTCATATTACAGAGTATCAACTTTAAAAAAGTGGTTTGGTTCACATACCAGTCCTTGTACATCCAAAATTGTTGTTGTCGAATTAATTACTCTCTTTGCAGCAATTGAACAAGCAGGAAACTTTTCGTTAAAAGCCCGTTCAAACTCCTGGACATGGTATTTTAGGTAGCGGTCAACTGAAGTAATTTGCATAAGTTTACTAGGGTGAGCCATGCCAAGCCTTTCAATGTAAATGGGCCTGCCTTCTCTATCAACTCCATGGTACCCTTGAGGGTATTGCTGCAAGACTTCTGCCAGCTCAGCAAATTCATAGTCCTGATGGTTCATATCAATATCAATATATGTAATATACATGTACAGGAATATTTATAAAAACAGATTACAATGTACTCATTTGATTACCTTCAATATTGTATCTGCTCCAAATTCTTTTCGCCAATTAAGCATTTCTTCCCACATGAGGATTGTTCTTTCAATGTCAAAATCCCGGGCCTTCAAGAACCTTCAAAAAAAAAGATGCTTTACCGATGTAGATTTGTTCAGGAAAAAACATGATTTTATACTGTAAGAATCTACTAGCCTCAACAAGGTATGATAATCATCGTGTCTGGCTGGCAGTAAGTTCTTATCTAGGAGTTTTTTCCTTAATTCCCAGACATATTTCTCCTCATTTGCATCACGGACATCTTCTATGGGAATTGAAGGAACTTTGTAATGAACTTTCCTCTTTCGCCTTTTCTTGAGCGAGTGGGTGAATCTGTTAGAAGCATTCATTGCTTTCTTCTTTAAAGATCTAATTCTGGATAGCCGAATCTCATCTTCAGAATTCTCAAGATCTGACATCCTTTCTCTAATTTCATCATAAGCCTCATTTCCTTCTAGGCCTAATTTAAAATTTTTAAAAAACAAAAAAAATGGCCTGGTTAAGCTTACTTTCTTGATCAAAACCATAAACCGCAACGACATAAAATACAACTCACCTGACATTTTAGCCAGGTGCAGAAGGGTAGAGACTCAACAATAGGATAGAGAGCAACTGAACAAGTCTGCCAGTGCACCCATGAAAAGCGATGTTACCATATGGAAAACTCCATGTACCAAGCAACCGACCACCATGATTACATAAATAAAGCATCATATACTATACTGCATAAATTAAAATATGAGATGAACTTCAAAACAAGAAGGTGGCTTCAGACATGGTCCTCCACCTCATAAGAATTTTGGGCTTCCTAACAATAAAAGACAATTTTTCAAATTCTTCACCTCGCTAGTAGTATTAATTAATGATAACATGTATACAAACAAACAGAGAACTTGAACATAATCAGTTGACAAAAACTAACACTTTGGAGTTTGGGATATGTAAATGCCATATCAAATCTGATGTCTTCCCTCAATTCCATTAAACCCATGATCATGAAACTATCTGTAGTAATCAATGTTTCCTTTAGTATTTAGGGACGTAAATGAACCAGAACAGGCAACTATAGACTCCAGTTAATCTACAAAGTTAGCAGGTAAATCTAATTCAAATAAAACGACACAAATGCTATGAGATAGAATATTAGTACATTGAATATAAACAAAAATTTCAAGAATGTAAGCTGAGAATCAATCATAAAACCGAATTATGCCAACAAAAGTTAACAGCTGTTTTGTATAACACGATTCCATCGTTTGAATAAAACTTTGATTTTGATAAGAAATAAAAAAAGTATCGATCATACCAGAAACCCTATGACATAATTGTGGAAAGATTGATATGAATCGGCGGAAATCGGAAATTTTCTTAATTGAGAACAGAAAGAAAATCTCCGTGAAGAATGAAACAGAGAGATGCTGGAACCGATTAAATCTATACGTATGATATGTTTATATGTATAGGTTTCTTGATGCTGTTCTTTGATTTTTATTCCGTTTCCTTTCTCACCAACTTTCACAACTTACGTAATTACGTGTCTAATAATTTTTTCCATTCCACCCTTATTTTTTCAGAAATATGCAATATGCACCCTTTATTTTTGTGATTTGTCCATCAGTGACACCTTTTGAAAGGTCTTTATTTTTATTATATAAAAAGAGTAAAAGACCTTGCTTGAGAAACCAATTGTTTGCATTAAGAAAACTAAACTTTACCAAAGAGATCCTTGCCTCAATGCCTCTCAAGCAATTTGTGGCATATAAGATTATGTTATGAAACATCCAAATCAACTAAAAAGTTGTATAGAAACACCTTGAAACCTTTAAGTCTATAAATATTACCAAAACTCGATAGAAGAACAAGAACCGTATAAAGTTGTATAGAAAAATTTGATTTTATTTTTTATTTTTTTAATTTTTAAAAACAAATTTAAAATAAATTTAGAAAAATGAATTAAAAGAATGGGACAGGGGTAGGGGTAGTTTGGTCATTCAAGTTTGGCAAGGGATCAAATTCGTAAAAGGTTAGGTCGTTTAGGGACCAAAACCGTAAAAATCAAAATTAAGAAACAAAACCTTAAAAACTAACAAACCACATGAAGCAAAAATGTAATTAACTCTATGATCAATGAGCATAAGCTATTGTGTCAATTTCCTAATAAAAAAAATTTTAAATGATATTAATCCAAATCAAACAAGGGTAGTATAGGTAATTTAAAATAAAAATCATGTTCTCTCTCTTCTTTGTCTTCCCAGTCTCCCGTAATTCCCCCTTTTCAAATAAATTAAATCACCTCTCTAGAGATGACATCAAGGTCGGAGATATCAAGGATCATGCTTTCTATCCTCATCTCCGTTCCTCGTTCTTAATCCACGTCCCCATCGGGTAATAGAAATCCATCCACATCCCCGTCCCGATCGGGTATTGGGGATCCCGCAGGGAATTGGAGATTTTTTTCCATCTACAAAAATATTATACACACATATGATAATCTTCATATAAAATTAAAAATTACAAATTCAATGGTATTCTATAACCATTTTGCATCGAAAGTTGATCGGTCAAGTATTTTAATTGTTTCGATAATATGATCAATTAAAACATATATACTTAATTATCATTCTATAATACAGATAATGTAAGAATCAAACATAGAAACAATATAATACATATGTAGATTCATGTACGAAACTTAATATTACACACACATATATAATGGGGTTCGGGGTCGGGGAACTAAGGTATCCCCATCCGCATTTCTAAGTTTGGGGAGTCCCCGTCCCTATCCCCGATCAACTCGGGGATTCCCCACACAAACCAAGTGCGGTATCGCGTTTCCCATCAGGGTGCGGGGTTTTTTTGCCATCTATACCTCTCTCATATCCGACTACTAACCCTCTCTCCTCCATTTCTCTGAGTTTAATGCCCTCACAAATCTCATCTCTCTCTTTCACGGCTCACCTTCCTAAATTGAACGCCACCTCAAGGTCTCCATCAAAAGTGAGCTTTTTGCAACCCATCTCACGGGCAATGAAGTGAGTTTTTTCTTCAGATCAGTCTCCATCTCACAAAGCACCCCCCTTTTTTGTCGTCATACACCAATAGTCGAACCACCGAGTACCCTCGTCTTTTCTATCACCGATCACCACAGGTACACCAAAATGCATCCGTCTGCAAATCGGCACCGCCATGGAGCCAAAGCAACCACCGACCCCAAGACGTCGCTAACCCCATTAGTCCACCACTTCCAAGCAATCTATTCATCTCTTTTGCATCTCGATCCTAGAATATTTGGTTTCTTTAAAAAATTCGTATTATTTATGTTAATTAGTCAGGAAACCTGAGAATGTTTGATTTTTCTACTTTAATTATGTTGGAAATTACATCACTGAATTTATTTTTTGTTCATGATTATAATTTATGTGGTGTATGTCGACCATAATTACTTATTTTTTGTTGTCATCAATAAACACTTTTCATTATTGTTTTTTATTATGGTGTCACCATTCTTTAACAACTTTTTTAGGTATGTTCATCAACAAATGAACAGTAAGATAAAAAAAAGCTATTGGGTTTGTTATTCATGAGTAAACAATATATAAAGGATAAAGTGCGCGAAAATACAACAAACTTTATCAATATTGTCGGTGTATGCAACTAACTTTATTTTATACCTAAAAATATGCAGCTTACAAATTTGGTTCATTATATGCAATTGGTAACCTGAGGTTATTTCTTTTATTTTTGAATTTTTAAATTAATATATTCATATGTTTTTGGTGTTCTTCAAGGTATTCTTCAAGTTTATCATTCAATAGTTGTTGATGAAGAACAAATCAAAATAAAATCAATTTTATACAACTAACAAAAATCACAAAGTCGACGAAGCAAAATCGAACCCCAAAAATGAAACTACAATCTGCAAGAATAGACCAGGAATGAAGCTATGAAGAACAAAATGAAATTACAATCTGCAAATGAGATATGAAAATATTTGAAACTTCTGCAAATCTGATGTGAAAACCCAATCGCAATAACAGACCTAGAATCGAAATATTAACAAGAACCTAATCGCAAATAAGAACTAAACAAGAATAGATGTGAAAACCAGATCTGCAAATCCGAACATGAACCAAGTCGAACAAAAATGTCTAACAAAATAGTCAAATAGAACATCAAACGAAATCAACAAACATTTGAAGCTTCTGGAAATCTAAACCCGAACGAAATCATCAAACGGAAACCTTAAATCTCAAATAGAACAAGAATCAAACACAGTTACCTAACGAAATCGTCAAACGAAAACCCTAAATCTCGATTGATACCAAAACGAAAACCTTAAACCTAGAAGATGAATCTTCGTCTACAATCGCAAACAAGAACTGACCGGAGAAAGATAAACGAAAAGCAAATACCGGTTGGAGAAGATGAAACATAATGAAAACCCATTCACACATTTTCGACCCTAACCTAATGATGTATACCTATGTTTTTAGACCCACGATTTAATTGCGGATCTGGTAAGCATTCATGTTCATAAGCACAAATCCAGAAAAAAATGAGAATTAAGAAAACCAAAGAAAAAAACTTGAAACCAGGTAAGTTACTTATTGTCATAGGTAACTTGCATTCAATTAACCAAATTTGTAAGTTGTGTGTATTTTTAAGTACAACATAAAGTTGGTTTCATATAATGACAACATTGGCAAAGTTTGTTGTATTTTTGCGTACTTTGCAATTTTTTATTGTTTACTCATAAATAACAAACCCAATAGCTTTTTTCTATCTTATTGTTCATTTGTTGATGAACACACCTAAAAAAGATGTTAAAGAATGGTGTTCATTTGTTGTAAACATATGTACTATTAATCGTTGAACATGTTAGAGATTTTGTATTTCTTAAATTATTCAATAATAAACTCTTCAGAAGAAATCCGAAATGATAGACCCAAATGTACTTAAAAATTTTCATGTTAAAACATTAATCTTTTTAATATTATTCATCAGTGGAATACTGAAATAATTATTTTTTTAATATTTATTTATTGTGAAATTATGTAATCAAAATTCAATTATAATAAAAAAATGGTTGAGAATTTTTTTGAATTTTTTTCCACAATTGAGAGAATAATTGTCAAATTTAAATTAATAATGAATTAATTAGAGTTATAATAAAAAGACACAAATACTCTTTTGAATAAGATCTTGACCATTAAAATTAAACGGTTGTAAATGTTTCTCGTATTTCTTGTAAAATATAAGCTTATCGCATAAATCTTTGCTATATGTGTGTATAGGGTTAAGATTAGGTAAAAAGTACACTTTGTTAAAAAAGGTGAGAGGATTATGAGCCACGTAATTTCATCAAAAGTCAACAGAAAAGTAGTCATAGTTTATGGGTAATTAGTTATGGTTTACGGGCAAAATTGGAAATTTAAAGTCACATACAACTCCAAAAATCAAGTTTGCTCCCCCAAAAACTTGTTGGTATAATTCAAAATTTTAAAGAAAGATAAAAAAAAGATATATACAAATAACTTTTACAATTTTTAACCTTGTTTTTATCTTTTAATCACACTTTATGAAAATTATATTATTGTGCACAATGGAAACAAGTATACAAGTATAATATCCAACAAGAATATTAAAGTACAATAATGTAAAAAGTTACGGGAAGAGGATGATACCCGAATTTATAGTGGTTCGGTTGAACTTTAATCTACATCCACTCATTGGCCTCTATCAAGAATTTATTCACTATCACGTCTCTCTTAGTCGGAAGAGAACACCGTTTATAACGTATCACTATTTTCACAAGAAATTGATCAACTTAAGCAACTAGTCGCTTTCTCTCAAGAAAGTAATAGTCTCAATTAAGTTACTCTTTTAACAAGGAAGTACCCCCCTTAAACAAAACTCACCTCTAAACTATTCGCCAAGAACTTTTTACCTCAGTGTTCTTCACCAAGAAATTTTCATCCCAACAAACAAGTTTTTCCCAACGAGCTTCTCTCAACAAATAATCTCACAACACCAAACAAAGGTGCGTACAACAATATTTCTCTCATAAAAAATATAAATCAAGAGATGAATGGGTATGGAATTAAAGCGCTCTCTTTATCTCTCTGGATCTCATCTTGTTCTTGAGTTGTTCTTGAATAATTTAAACTTTTGATCTTTAACAACTCATGAATCACACTTAGAATTTGTATTTGAATGATCATGTAACGACCCGATTTTATTAGACAATAATATTAAATTGTTTAGACCATTAAAGGAAGATATTTCTTGGATATATTAAGAATGTTTCGGTAGAAGTCACGTGCATCAGGTAGCGTGTGTCAGGAGGGTTGCGTGTGTCAGATGTCGCGTGTCGCAGAGATCGCGACGCGACCAATTCAGCCTCTATAAGTAATTTGCATTCTAGCCGACTCCCACGAGTTTTGCACATTTATAAGGTTAATTTGCAGTTTTTGGGAGTGGTTTTAAGGCTGGAGAGCGTATGGTAGTGTCGGGTTTCGATAGGTGCGCTTATTCAAGGCTCGAGAGGTGCGGTGACATCATTTCAAGCTAAGATCCGACTTTGGCTTCATTCTTGAGATCTTGAGAGGTATATTGGAGCGTTTAAGACCAAGATTCGAAAATCCATGTGTGAAGCTCGTCAAATCAATATCTGAGTTGATCTACTTATCCGGACTGATGTGAGTTCAGTTATTTTATAAAACCGAGCACGAAGGCAAAATCGATTTCGAGAAGTATTAACGGTTTTTAAGATGATATATATATATATATATATGGATGTCTATGTTTGACTCAATGGTGATTAATAAATGCATGCTAAGTATTTAGTGATGATATACGATTGATTTATATAATGTTTGCGGTGCATGCATATAGATAGATAAAATAATGACCATGGTGAACTGATATGATGATTTGGGGTGGGGGTAGACATACTCCTAAGATGTAAGATGATGCCTAGTAGAAAAAGTGTGCCTTCTAGGATATGCTAGCAGAGCGAGGATTAGCTATTGAGTTTCTAGATAACCTTGACAACACATGGCGTACTTGTGCTTTATGTGCTTGTATATTGGAGTGGTGTTTGACTGGCGGTTAAGGTCAAGATGCATAACACCACGAGGGTGAAAGGAGGGCCTAACGATGAGGGCACCAATTGTACTTTCACCTGAACGACGGGTGTCGGAGTAGCTACAGCGGAAGGATTATGGGAGTGTGTGTACAAGTGGGAGTTGCGCCCTACTTTGTACCAGACATGCTTAGTGAACTTGTGCCAGTGTGGATGGATCTTGGAACTTAGTAGTTGTCAGGAAAGCATGTGGTGCCAGTGCGGATGGATTTTGGAACTTAGCAGTTGTCAGGCACACATGTGGTGCTAGTGCGGATGGACCTTGGGACCCTAGTGGTTGTCGGGCACGCATGTGGTATGGACCTTGGGACCCTAGTGGTTGTCGGGCACGCATGTGGCATGGACCTTGGGACCCTAGTGGTAGTCGGGCACGCATGTGGTATTCAGGGGTGGTGATGATAGCGATGTATAATGATAGACACCAAATAAGAAGGATGTATAAAATGATGGTTAGTGACGAATAGTAATGCATGAGATGTTAATGATGTAAAAGATGTTTATGATGTACTTATTGATGTTTGTGATAACACCTGACCATGCGGTGATTTATGATGTTATGCGGGTGGGTCAAGTTATGGGATGAGATTTATTACCCTAAACCTAAACCTGTTTTATAAATGTTTTAATATGATTATTTTGTGGTAATAACTAAGCTGACACACGAAGCATAAGCTGACACTTGTTTCTTTGAAATGTGTTTTGTGCTCGTACAGGTTGCTTAGGTATGCATGGCTTTGTGAGCTTGGGTGCTGTTGGGTAGTTTATTTATATCTGTAATCAATTTATTTTATAAAAATAAGTTTATCTATTGGTTAATACCCAAAGATATTATTCATCTCATAGCAAGGGGGAAGCTTGGGATGAAACTTGTGTAGATCAATTGGTGATGTGATCCTAATGACGAGTCATCTTTGTAACTTTGTTTTCTTTTCCTTTCTAGCTTCATGCTAGTGCTTTTATGATAAAAAAAACTTTTGCTGTTAAAAAAATATATTCATCTCATATTCACCCATGCAAATCTTGTTGGTAGATTTGTCAACATTCTTGTCATACACAAGATTTGCCAACATTATTGTCATACACAAGATTTGCCAACTTGCATTTAGATTTCATTTCAATTAGGATTTGATTTTCTTGTCCATATATATTAAAAATCAAAATTCATATGTATGAGCATTTTATTTTTTTGGCTTTTTTCATACTTAGGGGTATTTGAACACCTCATAAAAATATAAAAATATACTTTCTGATCATACAAATTTATTTCTAATAAGTTATTATACTAAACTTATTATTTTCATATTAGCTTGAAAATTTATAAAATTGTAATATTTTTCTAAATATTAAAATTGTATCATCAAAATATTATTAATAATGTTTAATTAAATTTGAACTTTGATTGCTCTAACACACATAAACTAATGAACAATACATTTTAACTCATCACACAATTGTAAAAAGAAACCACACTTTTCATCATGAGAACTTGAATCATAAACAATTGTGGAAAAAATACCATTTCCGATTAATCAATAAATCACTTGAGACACCTTGAAACAAACTAATACCTACTATGTAAACAAAAACCAATACGATAGTGGTGGTGGCAACTCTAAAAATTGAAATGCAGCAAGAGGCGGCATTGTCTTAACGAATCACAATGGCAACCGACAATTCTATAACTTGCTTGGTTGCTCCTACCACCGTAACCTGCCATCAATACTTTCATATAAACCGCAACAGCGTAAGACATGTGGACAAATCTTGTTTTTAATCATCATTGTCTCAAAGATTTATCGGTCAATTCAATTTGAATGGAACAACAATTGGTATTGTCGGATGACACACTTACAATACACATATCTAGAATGAAACCCTAAAATCGTAATCCAACAATAGTGGTAGCCACATGATAGGGGAAGACGTTTTTCTTGGGGTCTTAGTCGCCATTACCAGAGACAGACCAGAGGTTTCGAGAGTGGTGGTCTTTAGTGAAAATAGGGGGAAGGCGACATCAAGTGGATATGACAGAGACATCACAGGAGGGATGAACGTCGATTTCACATATTAGGGTGGTGGCGGTCGCATGCGGTTTTCGGAAGTGGGAGTGGTGTTAGGATGGTCACCGGAAAGTAAGGAAGAGAGTGTTAGTTTTAGGTCACATAATGCACGGAAGTAGGACCGAATATTGAGGGGAGAAAGAAAACTATAACATACCTGTAATACACTCTAATAGTAATCGTCACATGTCATTTTTATAATCCATTTTACAATTTTTATCCTAACTTACAATTTATTTGATCCCAATCCTGCGTTTGTGTGTGTGTGTATATATATCATAACCATTCATTTAATTTTTATCATAATTTATTTTAAATGAAAAAAACAACATGTTAATTTTACACCCACTTGTCTTATGGGCCCTCATTTCTCTAGGGCACACACTATTTGATGACCATCCTAGGTGGCAACAACGATAGATCTAGCAAGCGAGCACAACAATGACGAAGACCACTAATTGGAGTTGAGGGGCTTGGTACAACATATCAAAATATCAGCGGAAACAACAAACAATTCATTATATAAATATATTCCCACTAAAACTCATGGATCCAAGTTGAATCCAGATGATCAATCAATAACCTAAAAGCAGAGATAAAAAGTATACCTAAAGGTTTAAGGTTGTTGTGTGATTGATGTGTGACTAAGATGTTTCTCCCTTTTTAAGATTGAGGGTTCAAGTTTCACGTTGTTGACACACATGTAGATTAGAAGTGTGTGTTTGCCATTAAAAGGGCTTAGGCTTGTTGTTGGCGACATAGTATCCAGATATAACACCTTAAAAAACTCTTATTCACAAGTATCAACCAGGAACAAGATATGTGAGTTATTCAATATATGAATATGGTGAAATGATCAATGCTCTTAGCATAATCGAGGATAGGTGATATAACACTTACAAATCAATTAGATAAAAGATATTATAGTAATTTTAATTTATACTTGATTCTTTATTTTTTTAGAGCGTTATATTTAGATTTTGTTAATATTACATATATGATAGAATATTCACAATATGACAATGTTATAAATAATATACATATATACATTTAGGGGGATTGATGAGACATTATGGACAATGACAAAACTGATTTTTAATCGCCGATTTTATAAATATTTATTATTCTAAAGAGTTATAATATATGGCTCCAACATATATGGTTAAAGACTTGCATTTATCTCTCCTTGTGCATCCAATTCTAACTATCCTTACTTTTTCAGTTTTATTTTCTTTGAAGCTATTTTATCTTTTTTTATTTTTATTCCTTATTTTTTCTAAAGTTTTTATTCTTACTTTTTTAAATAAGACTAGATTTTCTTTTAACCTTTTATCTTAACAACATTTTCACATCATCATCACATCATTTTTTCCTCCATATTTTTTTCTTACTTACCCAAGTACATAGTATAGCCTAACCTAAACTAACTCAATATTTCTTCACTTTTTTAATTTATTTTATTATGCATTTAATTATTAAACAAAATAAAATATTTATAAATTGTATAAAACTAAAAATATAACAAACATTAAAAATAAAAACTTAATAACACAAATAAAACATTATCTTTAGAAAATAAAAATTACAAAACTCTAAATCGGAAAATAATAAATAATAAAAACATCTAGAAATCTAGCCGTCCTCGTTCACCGGAAGTTGGATACGTGAAATATGCCCGACCAAATCAGACAGAATGTTATTATGAGTCTCCCGGTTTTTTACTTCCAGAATGTTTTCCATATGTGCTTCTTCGCTTATTTGTGTTTCGATATCGGACAATAGAAAGGCGTTTTCATCGAAACTACAAATTGCATGGTATTCATCTTCGAGTATCATACCGTGTAAGATGACACAAGCGTACATGATATGTCCCAGTCTTGTTTGATGCCATCCGCGTGCCGAATTATGAAGTATGTGTCAACGTTGTTTAAAAACACCAAAAGCCCGTCCAACATCTTTCTTTAACAATTCTTGCACGGACTTGAACTTTTTTCATTTATCGTCTTGCGAGCATGTAAATGATTTTACATTCATTAGACAATATACATGATTGTAGGTGACTCTATTCACCTTAAATGGACACTCGGGCACTTTTCCTTCATAGACATCGTTGAAGATGGGTGACTGATTAAGAACAACGATGTCGTTTTTGGAACCTGCAACACAGAAGTATAATGTCAGATCCATATATCATGCGAGGCCACAACCTCTAGCATGATTGTCGGGTGCTCATGATCACCGCTCATGAACTGACCCCGTCATGCAACCGGGCAATTTGCCCACGCCTAATGAGTATAGTATATGTTGCCAAACATGTCGGGAAATTCGCGTTTTTCTTCATGTGCGGTGTATAACTTCTTAATATCAACATAAGTAGGATTGCGTAAATTGTTTTTACCATGGAGGTCAATAAATGCATCTGCTCAATTTCTGTAGGCAATCCCACGACGTTTTCTCTCTCGTCCTCAAGTACTCGTCAAGTGAGTAAAAGGTTACTCCATACGGCAATTACCAAACAACAAAAATACACTTTTATTGTAATATTCCAAATTTTTAAAATGACATAATTATTGGTTAATAAGGCATTCTATATGTGAGTAAAATAAATTATAGTATATTATAGATAGATTGGAAAATTTATTGCTTACAAGGGTGTTTATAGTTATTTAATGATATTTGGCTATGAAGTACAAATAGTAAAGCACAAGATACAATTGATTTAAGCTTCTATTATTTAGTAATGTTAATGTTATGAGTTAAGGGTTTTAGGTGTGAATCTGATGAAACTTTGAGGGTTAAAGGTGCCAAGTTGATATCTGAGGGGTTAGATGTGTAAATTAGGGATATAAATATCCCATATCAGTTATTTGACTCAAGTGGGAGCCTTCTCTTGGCTGTAGAAAGATCGAGAAGATGGGAGAGAGCTCCAAAAGCATGATTTGCAAGGGGAAAGAAGGAATCATGGAGAAATCTTGGCATGGTGAAGTTTGAAAACCCATTTGGTGATCTTGATAGCTCTTCTAGCTTTGGGGTTTGTCTTGAGCAAAGAAAGGAAGTAACATAAGTTGGGTTGGGAATCAAAAGTAAGTTCTAACTTTCATTTGTATTTGATTTTGGTCATCCTTGTTGTATATGATGATCTATTGTTGTTTGGTGTTGAAAGTTTTGGGTATTGGGTCAAAATCTTCAATTGAGGATTTGATTACCCAAGTTCAAGTATGTTGTAGTTAAATGATTGTTTTAAGTAACTGTTAATGTGTTATTGAGTGCTTTATAAGTTGTAAGTATTATAGAGATGAATTGGTAAAAAACAAGAAGCAAAGAAGAAATCTGATCTGTGCAGAGCAGGACGCGACGCGTCGCGTGCAGACTTGTGTTTTTGTTCCAGCGATTTTCTCGCGGCGCGAGTACTAGTGCTTCGCGGTGCGAGGCACCTTGAACATTCCAAATTCATGTTTTTGACCCCTTTTGACCTTGTATATGATTGGGGTTTGATTCCGTTGGTTATAGAAGGTTTAAATAGAGTCTTTTAAAACCCGAAAGAGTGTCAAAGTCTAGAATTGAGCTTATGCTCTTAAGAAATCTTGTTTTTGGTTAACTTATGCAAGTTGACCTTGTGTTTTGTGATCATAGACTAATGATCAAGTGTTTAAGCTTTGGTTTGGTTAGGGTTGTGATCCTCATCACACCCTCGGGTGAGTACACCCTGTGGATACCTAACTATTGTTAAAGCTTATAAGTCATCATAAATGTGTTTTATATGCTTGGCAATTGTTTTATGAAACTTATTCAATTAAAGGATGTGGAAATTGTGAATTTATTATATGATGTGTTTTAACAACGGTTTTCAAAGTAAGACTAATGCTCCACTTAGGAGAAGGTCTATATTAATGTGGTGCTTGTACTTGATGGTTTCTTGAGACATGATACTCCATATAGGAGTGAGTTTTG